>VXCM01007630.1:0-12900 GCA_014773175.1 Lucifuga dentata | reverse complement strand
GAGTAATTCAAATCGGATCCCAGAGAACGAAATTTCCAGAGGTAGAAATACTACCCATTACCACTATCCATGTAAAATAGTTTAAATCATACCTTAGAATGATGACATATTTCCTGACTAAACATCTTATTCAGCACATTTTGTGGCAGCCAGTAAGCCGTGATCCGTCAGTTACGGTAATCAGCTGCTGAAATAAATATCATGTTTACCGGTACATGGGTTATTTTCAGAAAATCAGAGGAATAATCTGATAATACCCAGAAAAACAGGTAATTTGCTAAACAAATAAATTGATGGAACAACATCAGGGCGTTGGCTGAGGGAATTCCAAAACTCCGTATGGAGGAATGTCCAGCACATAGACAGGCCCGCATCAACTCAGGTACAGGATAATTACTGAAAACACGTAACGGGTGAGATTTTTAACAAATAAGCTAAATAAGCACCGTGATAATTATAACTCATTTGTAAAGCTTTCCTTGTCTTCATCAATGCGATTCAGACAAGGAAGAGGAGTCCGGAAAACTTAATGTTAGCTAATCTCACTTAACGGTAATCAACTGTTTACCAGTACCGGTCTGTGGATTATTTTCAGAAAATCACAGGAATACTATGACAGTTCTCAGAAAAAACAGGTAATTTGCTAAACAATTAAATTGATGGGGTTGGCTTATATGCGGGTTTCTTTAAAAGTCTAAATTTGCAGGTCAAAATCAGGGGTCGGCTTATAGTCGATGCGGTATTTAAGATATTGTTAGGAACATTTTAATCAACACTTTGCTATTCAGTGATTTATTTATTTATTTATTTATTTATTTATTTTTTACCTGCATTTGTTCTTTGGTTCAACAAAATGTGCTTCAAATCTGATCTGATCTGATCTGATCAAATCTTCAGATCAGATCAGATCACTATAGTAAACAAAGCCATGTGAAGGCAATTCTCCTTAACTACAAGCACACTGAGCTAATTGATCAAAGTGAATAATTAAGCTAAACACCACAATGGTGCAGTCAAACCTGGAAATAGTACATGTGCCCTTATTAAACCTTTGTAGTCTCCAGAGACAGACGTGTGGTCGAGCTGGTCTCGTGTCATTACAGCCACATATCCCTAAATATGATGGCCATATTCATTAATCATCCAATGTTCTGTAGCAGAGGAAATACTTAAACTAAGAAATCTTTGCCACTTTTTAATAGGCCATAATTTATAAAGGGTTCTTAAGTTTATTCATGCTTAATAAGTCATTTCTTCATACTTTATACAGGCAGTCTGAACGTCCGACTTACGAACAACCCGTACTTACAAACCGACCACCATAAAGCTTATTAAAGTAAAAATTTGAGTTACATACAATTTACGATGCATGCCAAAACATTGCTTGTCGCCAGCGGTGCAGCGGCCGTTGCTATTTTAAGTCGGATCATGCTTGCTGTAAACACCGTGTTGTGTGTGGTGTTCATGTTTTGCCTTTTCTTTTTTGTAACCTTCGTAACCATGCTTCCAAATTGTAAATCCAGTTTCTTATGCATAGAAAGGTAAAATATATACGCTAGATACACACCTTGCGTAACTGTTCCAACTTACGAACAAATCCAACTTACGAACAGCCATGGGAACGGAACTCATTCGTAACCTGGGGACTGCCTGTAGATCATTATAAGCCATTGGAAGCATATCGTTTGGGTTGTCAGGTTGTGAAACTTCCCTTTGGTATATCACCTTTATAACTGCAGATTAATGACTTACTAATATAACCACATATCTGACTGGTTACCGAATGCTTTGTTAATAGGCCACTATAGCGTCATGAGCTTTTTCACTGAATAAGGCATCAAATCTGCAGATTTTAATGTTAATAAGGCATTGAAAGAGTGTAATATGTTTAAGCTGGATACTTCAACATGTAACACATTTGAATTTACTCATCTACACACGCATCCGTGTGACTCAGCTGGCCAATAAAAACAGACCTGCCTTTTTGGGAGAGGGACTTTTAAAAATGTCCTGTTTTCACTCAGTGTGCACAGCAGCAAGACGGAAGTGGATTAATGTGTCTTTTGGATATTAAAGCTGTAAAGCGGTTTCAAAAGAGACCCCTAAATAAAAATAATAATGGGAATCAGTATATCTCCGTTTTTTTAAATATAAATATTCCACAAAGCTTCAGTTAAACTGAGGCACTGATTTACACCTCCTACATGGTTTTTTTGTCCCCCATTTGCCAAGATGAAGCGATGATTCACTGCAGACTGAACTGTTTGTGGATGTTACTCTGTCTTCACATCTTTAAAAATTATAATATAGTCATTACAAGTTAGATGGGAATCAAGGCTACCTACGATAATCAGACTCAATAATGTTTGTCTTTACTCAATTCCATGTGGGTTGAATGAACGTGAATGAATCCCAGTGAGAGAAAATACAACAATACGATGCAATGATAAGAAGAATGATGCGGGCATATAAGAACTCTCTGCAGTGGTTGGAGGGATGATGGTCATTACAGGGCATTAGGAGCTCCAGGTCCGTAGATTAGGCAGGTGTAATGATATTATATGAAGTTGTTATAAACATACATACTGAATTTCATATTCACACTTTGACATCTGCAAGGGCATTGGCCATGTTTGTGTTGCTCGAAGGCTCCACTCTGGTTGAATATCCAGTCCACAAGGGCCCTTTTACCACAAAATGTTAATGCTCCATGTCATTGTGCCTCCATTCAGTCACTTTAGTGCAATAATTAATCAAAATAAACATACAGCACTTGACAATAAGGCTTTTATATTTGGTCCTAATCAGACAACTCATTAGGCAGTAATGAGGCGACACTGCCTGCTCTTGTCATGTTTGAGGGGAGTTTGGCACATGGGGAGAAGTACGTGTGTGTGTGTGTGTGTGTGGGTGTGAGAGAGCAGTTACATACACCACACACCCACCTACACACACACACACGCCAACAAGCACTCCTGTAGTCCCACTCCAATTATGGCAGCATTTCACCCGGGAAGAAGCCCACTTACCCAGCATTCACTTTATGAATAATTGATTGTGCCAACGTTATATTTGTAAATCCGCATTTGCTCTCTGATTAATTGTTTTCCAGACATAGACATATTCATTTGTTCGTTTTGATTAGACTCTTAAATGTATTATTTATTAGCAGAAAACACTCTCTGGGTATTAGTCATTATAAGGGCAACAAGAAGATTCCAGGATGCTTCTGCATGCAAACACCTAGATGAGTACACACATAAACATTCGCTCATATGGTAGGTGTGTGTGTGAGTGTGACTTAATACAGTGTTCAGCTGTTGTGAACATGTTAACATGTTAACTATGCATGTATTAGTAAAAGTCAGTTAGGCTCCTAAGTTGCTTTGATTTTTAAAACTTAGTAATGAAGTTGATGGATTTTATACAGATTTCTGTGTTCTTGCTCTCATTTAGGGGTCGAGGTTTGAAAAGCTTTAATGCACAAAAAAAAACCCAAAAAAAACAACAACACAGATCCACTTCTGCTTTCTCTTCCTGCAGCACCACTGTGCACACTTAGTGAAAACAGACCATTTTAAGTACACTCTTTAAGTCCCCTTTCCTGAAAAGCTTGCTTTGTTCTGACTGGTCAGCTGCAACATGGCAGCTATAATAAAAAACCAAAAAAACAAAAAAATAACACAAACATCTGTTAAAAATTAATGGGATGATAATGAAAATGAAATAAAAACTCTTGACAAACTTAAAGAGTAGCTTTAAATTATTTTTAAAAAATAGATTCATGGGTTTCAGCTCATGATGGTTTCCAAAGACTCATTCACTAGCCACATATTTTGCGGATGTGTCAAACCAGGGGTGCTCACACCTGGTACGGCAGTATGCGTGCATGCCCTTAAATGAAAATGAACATGTACACTCTCCTGTAAATGCTCATTTGCATATTGAGCAGCTGTGGCAAAAAAACGACTAACATTGAAACTTTTGCTCTGTGCAAAGATGGAGCAGCAGTTAACGCTGGAAAGCACGGTGGATTCGGCCCAAACTTTGAGGATCTGAATGGAGGCATTTTGCTGACAATATAGAGGCTTCTGCCAGCCAATCAGATTCAGCTTGCACATCTGCACAAAGTGTTTTAAATATTTTTTTTACAACACATCTGATGTTGGAAGTATTTTGCAGCTCACCTTCCACAGACTGCAGTTGGAGAAGCTGACAATTGGCTGGAAACCATATTGCCATCATCATAAAAGTACATATAAACCTGCTAGTACTGGATTGAAAAAAATAGGTACACCTCGACTATATTACATTATAAAAATGAGGGGAAAATCACGTAATGTAGATCCATATGGACATGTGCAGAAGCTATTTTGACATAAAAATCTACATTTACCATTCAGCACTAATAATGACTGACAACAACCATAAGCTTCTGTAGCCAAGTGCAGAAAGAAAGGTTATCTAACGTACAGATGTAATTTGTGCTTTGTAGGAGTGCAAAATGTCTGTTTTATGTCTTCAGTGAAGGAAATGAGTAACAATGACCTTTTTAGTGAGGCTGTTATATGTGGAAGTACTCACCACCACTTCCTGTCTCTAATTCTTTTCACAGCAGCAGCTCTTTGAGTTATAAAGGTCCTGATTAAATATGTTATGTGGATATAAAAGGAAACTGGTGCACAGAAATGTCGAATATATGTCTAATATTTCAGTTTATTTGTAGGAGATCATGACACAAGCAGCACAAGACAATCATCATCATCATCAGTCATAGTCCATACACTTGTGTTTGTGCTTTGCTGTATTATTGATGAAATTTTATTTGATTTAACTACTTAAATTTAACTATCTTAAAGGACATTTTGCTAATTTACAGCTGTATTTCTATGTATTGGGGAAGGCTTGCCTCTTAATATCCATAATACTTCCATTTTTTGTGTCACTTTAGCCATTGTTCACTAATTTTCTGGCATCATTAGATGGTGGAACAACTACGCAGAGGGTTGCTCTGATTTATTTCTGTCCACCTCTGGGGGAGCGCTACAACTATCGTAAATGAGGAAAACAAACAGATTGGTTAAATTGAATGTGTTAAGAAATCATTTAAAATATTCCTGGACCAAGCCCTGGATGCGGATCCACACAAAAATTGATTGTGTTCTTCCCTTGGCCATGCTGCACCCTTCCACCAAATTTGGTCAAAAACTGTCTTGAGTCATCCTGCTAACAAGCAAATAAAAAGACGAGTATAAAAAGATAACGTCCATAACCTCCAAACAACAACTTCACAAAGACGATTTATTCAAGGGCTCTGATATTGGATTACATCTATCTATCTCTAAAACTCGACACTGTATGAAGTTAAAATTTGGCAGATATAATGCTTAGGAACCAAGGACGTGCAGTGTTGCATGTGAAATTGTTTTTATGAGCAGTTCTCAAATACAGCTGTGCCGGTAAAAAGTAGTCCACACGATACGTTCCGGCGTGGTGGCAGGATACGCTCCCAGCACAGTGGCAGGATACACTCCGCCCAGGTGCAGCAGCATATGCATGCTCAACAGGCACTAATGGCAGGCTGCAGTAACGGGCGCTGCACTTTTTCCTCAATGCAGATTCAGACTGTCTAACATTGCCAGACGTCGGCTATCCAACTTTATAAAGGAAACTTCTTGCTTACTGCATATTTCTTTATTTTTTATAAGCACAATAGTAGCACAATAGTACCACATGCACACACGCATGCTTGCATATTCGTCTGTGTGCTCTGAAAGTCACAGTGTCTCTTTCATTTCACCAGTTATTTCCTGATGTTGAAAACATGCAGGCTGTTTGTGCTGCTGCAGAAGGAAGTGGTTCTGTAGCTGCAGCAGAGGACAGACTCTCTGTTTTCAGCTTAGGTTATTGTGTTGGTGTTAACACGCTCAAGTTAATGTGGTCACATTTGATGACCACGCTCGGGTCCGTGAAAAATTTCTGTGTCTCAGACGGAGAGACACACAGTGAGCGAGACAAAAATGACAAAAGAAAGATATGGACTGTGCAGGACTTCTCTCTGGTTGTTGTGTGTGTGTTGGTCATTCAGTACTAATACTTTGTCCCTTATTGTTGTTTTTTTTTTTAGAATCAAAAACATTAATTATCTACAGATGAATTCTCTCATGTTAATCCAGTTTTTGTAGTCTTGGGCTTTCACCTTACTTAAGAGGCACCAATTATTAAAATATTAAAAATTTGGCTTTGGTATGTTTTGAACAAAGGCTAAGCTCTAAGGCGTACATGCTTCATGGATACATCTTAACCATAAACTTTACTATAAAGCCAGAAATCTTTCTGTCTGTGACACCAATATCTGTAGAACCCAGCACTGTATGAAGTTGATATTCAGCAGGTTTATTGCTCAGGACCCAAGAACGTGCAGTGTCGCATGTGAAGTTGTTTGGATGAGCGTTTCTCAAAATGAGCTGTGCCAGTAAAAAGTAGTCCGCACGGCAGGATACCTTCCATGCGCGGCAGCATATGCTCCACTCCACGAACAATTATGGCAGGCTGCAGCACACACCAGTCCGGCCCGGTCTGAACAGGCACGTTTTCAACAGCACTGCACTAGTTGTGTAAATACACCTAATCAGTCGGAAACTCAGTGTACTTTTAATAGTCTCCAAAGTCTCAAGAACAGTCTGCGTGTTCATGTAATTAGCAGCAAAAGTTTCCTTTAACATTTTGTGTGCAGACATTTTGTGTGCATAATTAAGCTTCCAGTATGAGAGTAGCAGACTGCGGCTGCTTTGGCTTCTCCAGCATCTACGAGTGTTAAAAACACTGAAACCTGTTGCAGCGAGGTTGTGGACAAATGCCCAGACACTCAGTGGGGCGTCACACTTACAAAACTGACAGACACGGTGCATCATTTGTACGTGTACATGCATTTACGATTGTGCATATCGTGTGTAAGTGTGTGTGTGTTTGTTAGTGTTACTCTGCTCCTAGGGAGCGCCAGCAGGCCAAGTGAAGAGAGAAGGAAAAGCAGCACTGCTCTGCACCATATGCCAAATATGAGCCTGCCTGCCAATTTGTGGGGGATACTGGCAAGTGCTAGCAAGGCTGAATTCTTGACAGAGGGAGATGAATAATTGAACATGTGTGGAGCGGAGTTCTGTTGGGGTAGAGTGCTGTGCCTTCATACAGGCAGTGAAGGAGTGGAGACAGCCGGGCTGTCTGCGAGCAAAACTCTCATTTAGATATTGATGTGTTTAGTTTTTGTAAACAAGTCAAAAGTTGCTGAGATTTCAGATGAACTCGAGCAGATTTATGGTGAGACATGAGTGGAAAAAGAGCAGCTCATCGGCATTTATGCATTTTGATCACGAAGCATGCAGCGTGAAAAAAGCCAAAAGCTGTCAGCGATCCTGAGAGTTGCCGCTGTGACTACACATGAAACTGAAAGAATAAATATAATTACTGAAAAATAAACATTTGAAGAGAAATCTGTGTAACTTAATCCATTTACAGGAGACATTTATCCAAACCAGTCATGCATTTTAGATTTAAATTTTAATAATTTAGAAGAGCTTTCAGTGAGTGCAGTAACAGAATAAGTTTCAGTTCTCACAAGTGACCAGTGATGAATTTACAGGTCAAACGCAGGCCTCGGAAAACTGATTATCAGATATTTTCCATCAATTTGAAAGAGTTCACTTTGAATACACAAAGAGAAAGATGAAACTGTAGCTACAACCAGCTACTTTAGCTGGATTAGCTTTGATTATAAGGCTGGGCGATATGGCCAAAAACTAAAATCTCATTTTTTTTCACACTGATGGCCGACTTTTGATTGTAATAGATTTATTTATTTATTTATTTTTATTTATTTTTATTTTTTTTGGGGGGGAGGGGTGTTCTCTTAAAAANAAAAAAAAAAAAAAAGCCCTAAACCCTAATTTGCTTTTTTGCTGCGCTTTGACTGCAGATCTGCACCTCTCAGCGCTGCATTGCTGCCACTCCGCTGCATGTTTCTGTCACAGCTGCTAAAATAGTTTTAAGGGCTGCTACTGTTAGTAGCTGCAGCGCCTATAACTTTTCCACGCCGTGAAGTGTGGAGCAAACATGTCTGTAAAGGTTGTAGAGCTGCACGCTGTGAAGCGCAAAACCGAACAACTTCCAAATGATGAAGAGATGTTACCTTTTTTAGAAAAGAGCTCATCCTCAGTCAAAGTGTTTGTTAGCATCTTGCTGCACGTCTGACCTGTGAAAGCTTCGTGGGCGTGACATCAACAAACATGATGGACGGCTGAATTAGTAAGGTTAGTAACTGTGTCCACTGCAGGTGGAGCCGTGGACCCTCACGGACACGCGGAAAGTATAAACAAGGCTTGTAGGTTTAATGCGCACAAAACGGGAATGGGCTTGATTGACAGAGAGCGACTTGCTGCCGCATTTTCCCTGTTAAAAATAGCTAATTATTAGGTTTTTTGTTTTGTTTTGTTTGGTTTTTTTTTTTTTTTTTTTNTTTTTTTTTTTTTTTTTTTGGTTTTTAAATCTCGATTTTCTGATTCAGCCATTTTACACATCATGCCAAAACGTAAAATCGAATTAATCGATTAAATCGATTTATCGCCCAGTCCTATTTGATAATAGGAGACTTGTGGCATGTTTAAGTAGCGGTGTCACTGCGTTGTGTTATTTAATGACAACACTGGCTATTCCCAACTTTATTTCTGGTCTAGTCAGATGGAAAAAATAAAAAACAGGCCTCAGCTCCAGCAGACACAAACACACACATGGTGGTCATGGCCAGGAAAGAGCAGAATCAAACGATCAAATTATTTTACATTAATAAAACAAAAGCACAAGGAATAATTAAATGAATACTGTACCTGGACAAAAGACAATAAGAAGCATGGTCTCAGCTCCAGCAGACACAAAATGAAAAACTAAAAGACAAGTAACACCAGACTTAGCAAATCAAATTATACTGGTAAAATAAATGGTAAAACACATACAACAACATAATATAATAACGGGAAACACCATAAACTGCATTAACATAAAAAAAATAAAGAAATACAAACAAGATACAATAAATAATAATTTAACCAAATTAACTTTCCGCAAAAATAAAACACAGCTCACCACATGCCGGTCATGGCCAGGAAAGAGAAGGACAAGGGGTGCACACCCCAAACAGCAGGGGCACCCATGACCTCTGTGCTTCCCTGGCCCAATGCACCCAAGTGGAAATCCCAACATGTGGCGAGAGTAGTGCTGCGTTCACAGACCTCAGAAGTTGAATTTTTCCCAGTTGGAAGCTCCAACTTCCGACCTTAAACAGTTCCAGCCAAATGTCATCAAAAAAGCATGAACACCAATAAATACTGTAAAATTAATTAAACTACATAATAAATGTTAACTAAAGTAAAGTTAGACTACAGGACTGTTTGGTTGTGTTGTTTTACAATGATATTAATCACAGTGGGTATTAAACTTTGTGCAGAGAAGTAATATTATGAAATTATTTACACTTACATATCAATGGAAAACAGTTATACACTATAGATAGTTAACTTGGCGATATATTCTGACCTTTTTCTTTCAATTTCACACAAGAAAAAATACTTTATTCGCCTGTTAGCTGATCATTTCCATTCACAAAGCTCACTTCCACGGTGCTGCCATGTTGACTGACATCATACTCAGTAAGTCAGGGTAGATCATTTTGGTCCAAGTTTCCCAGCCGGAGTTCCGACTTGAAATGCTGTTCCAACGCATTTTTCCCAAGTAAGAAGTCAGAAAAATCTGAGTTCCGAGGTCTGTCGAACGCAGCATAACATTATAAAGCAAAGGAACATGAATAATAAATATAATTATGGAGTGGAGATCAACCAAACTTTATTGCTTGGCTACATTTACACTGTCACACCTGCTGCAGATATACGAACTGCCAACCGCGAGAAACTCTTCACAGTGCTTCCATTAAGTAGGATGTGGTATTTTCTTATTCAGTCAGGTGAAATGAGCTGAGAACTCAGCAAAACATGTGCCCATTGTAACAGAAATCAAACTTTAAATGGATTATATAAAAGAAGTTCATGGTGCTGACCACGTTGTATGAATAAGGCAGGTTGACTGTAAAAACCAGTTTTTTCATGTTTCATGTCAGTTTTTTCAGCTAATAATTACATGTATTTCTACACTGGACAGTAACTGGACAGTGCCAAATTAGGATGATCCAGTTCTTTAAGTGGTTGTACTGAGGCTTAGTAGCCTTGTGTGGTTCTACTTTGTTCCTGCTTCTATGAGAATTCTCATTAAATCTGAGTGAATCATCACATCTGAACACGTGAATTTGTGTTTCTCCACTTCTGAAGAAATTCCACAACAGAATACGACTACACAGGCGTGCTGCATGGCCGGATAACATACAAAACAGAATGTTTGAATTCCGAGAGAGGAGACCTGGAGCCAAAACAGAGGCATACCCTCACATTTTCATTTATTCTCCAGCGATATGACTGCAGTTTATGATTCATGAATTACTGCATGAATCCTGAAACCCGGATTCAAAGACCAAGTGTGTGTGAGCGGCTTTGTTATTTTCAGTCAGTTTGAATAAACTTTCACGCTTTCTTGATATAAAAAAAAATGCGAGCAATGAAAGCGAAAGTGTAGCGTGGAGTTCTCTTTTGATCAAATCTCGCTAAACAGCTCCGTTAGAGGACATCAGAAGAGCAGACAACCAGGAGAAAAGCCTCCATGGCTGCCTCTCCCCTCTCTGTCACCCAGCTGTGACACTGTGGTCTGAAGAAATACCGTCCATGACTGTATTCATGTGTGCCATGTGAATACGCAATGTGTCGCAATCCTCCTGTGTCTTATTGAGCTAGCATAACAGCAACGTAGACATCACAACAAGCTTTTAAAGATAATGATGAATCCCAACACTGGAGGCAATGACAAGAAGTATAAGAGGGAAAACAAATGGTTTTGTGGTTAAACGCTGCCTGGATAACAGACAGAGACAAATGTGAGGGACGACGCAGTTGTGACAGCAAATTTTCTTCGATTATCCTCATTTTCTGGAAATGTCGCTGTCCGGCTGTTGCCTATGACAAATGACTCTCCATTAATCCCTAGAAATTGATCTGTTTTCTTCTGTTGTTTAATGGTAAATTTAGTATTTCAGTGTCACTTGTCCTGAAACCTGTTATGTTCTAATCATCACTTTCTCTCTCTTTTCTCTTTGTGACAGATACCACCCTGTCCTCTGAGCGTGGTAAGTACCTCAGCTGCTCCCTGATGTGATTTCTGCATGGACTTCACCGACTGGCTGTTTGTTTGATGTGGACGGAACTGTTCTCAGATGCTCTTGGGTGGGGGNCGCAGAGCCACAAACATCATTTGCATCACTGGGAAGCTATCCCCCCCCTCATCACATTGCACGTCACTGCAAATTTTAAAACGAGGAGAAAACATCAAGCAAAGGCAATTATGAAAGCAGCATCCACGGGCCCATGTGGCCAATCAGAATTTGAATTGAGCATTGTTTTTTTTTTCCCTGCATGCATTTTGCCTCAACCTACTTAGTCAGTTTACCCCCTTTTGACTCCAGCAGTAGCCGAGCAGGAGGATTCTTTTCTCTCTTTTTCCAACTTTCCAACACACGTCTCCTTTACGTGGCAGAAGATGATTTCTCCTTTGTGGGAACCTCTTTTTTCGTTTTGTCATAATTTTGACTCCTTTCTTTTATGATGTTAGTAATGGCCTGCTTGTGTTTGTGGAGAAATTTAAACATGCAAACAGGTCAGAAAAGATGGTACATCTATAGTCTTTCCCTTGTGTGTGTGTGTGTGTGTTTTGCCAAGATTTCTGATCTGCCATTAGAATGTTGTGACTTATGTTGTGATTTTTATTTGTATCGCTAAGAGAAAGCATTTTTAATCCGTTACAATATTTAGATTCCATGAGGCATTTCTCCAGAGAATCAAAATAGTTGAAATTTATGGAAATCAGGTTATTTTGGTAAATAATTCATAAAAAAACATGTTTCTTTTTTTTTTATTAAGAAAAATTGTTAAACCGCATTGATTCAACTTTTGAATTAAGAACAGGTCTCCATCTATCTCAGATAAAACACACCGAGACAAACACATTCACCTGTGGGCAGTTTAGAGTTTCCACTTCACCTGACCTGCATGTCTTTGAGCTGTTGGAGAAAACCTGAGACTCCAGAAAAAACCCACACAGACACAGAGAGAACATGCAATCTGCACACACACACAAAAAAACCAAACAGCCCCAGTCAGATTCAAACCCAGGATCCTCTTGCTGTGAGGCGATAGTGCTAACCAGTACCTTTACATGCACGTTTAAACCTCAATTATGCTCCAATTAAGACAATAAATACATTTTTACAAATGTCATCTAAACACCATAATCAGCATAAATTGGCGTTGGATCACTCCAAGTAACAGATTATCTTTGCTGGATTAAGCGTGTAAAGAATCCATCATTTTCTAGTTACAGTAAGCCACCTCCGCATGATTTCCTCACCTGGAGGATTCTCCTCATACTCCCACTAAGCAACAAGTCATGGATATGTTACAGGTCCCAAGGTATGGTGCCTCAGTAACAAATATCTGAAAAATACAGATGAAGTACAGCAGTCATAAAGTTCAGGTAACGTTCCGTTTATTCTGCAGTTTGCTTCTGGTACAAAATATGCAAATAAACAATAAGGTGTCTGGTTGTGTCAAATTCTGATCTTAAACAATGAACTGGTTTCTCTACTTATCGTCTCTGCTTAACTGTAATCTACTAAGAAACTAGATGCTTTCTAGAATAGAATAGAATAGCTTTATTGTCATTATACGTAACATATAATGAAATTACAGGTGCTTC
>VXCM01007629.1:25401-55970 GCA_014773175.1 Lucifuga dentata | reverse complement strand
CACTTACATGTAACCCCCCTACCATCACACTACCACCTCCATGTAACCCCCCACCATCATGCTACCACCTCCATGTAACCCCCCACCATCATGCTACCACCTCCATGCTGAGTGTAGGTATGGTGTTACTATGGAATGCTGTGATTGGTTGATGCCAGATGAAACGGACCCCAGTCTTCNTGGTTGATGCCAGATGAAACGGACCCCAGTCTTCCACACAGTTCCACTTTCCACTCATCTGTTCATAGAACATTCTCCCAAAAGGTCAGAGGTCATCAATTATTTTGGCTAAATTGAGACGAGCCTTCATGTTCTTCTGGATTAGCAGGTTTTTATGGAGGCCATTTTTGGCCCGTGTCGTTTTCTAGTAGAGTCGTGACCTCTGACCTGCAGGTCCTTTGATGTTTCCTTGGCTCTTTGTGACTTCCTGGATGAGTCGTCGCTGCTCTTGGAGGAGTTTTGAAGGTCGCCTCTCCTGTGAAGGTTCACACTGAGCCAAGTTCTCTCCATCTGAAGATAACGGCTCTCTGTGGTTCTTTGGAGTTCCAAAGCCTGAGAAACGGCTTTGGAACCTCCCAGACTGATATATTTAATCAGCTTCTTCCTCGTCTCTGCTGGAGTTTCCTTTGATGGAGCTGCTGCTGGCTGAGACCTTTTAGCTACTTCACGTTGATGAAGAAGTTCTATTTCAGTCATGGTTAGATTGAACACGACTGGCAGGAATCAAGCCTAGGTGTGTCTAGTCCAGTCATCCTCAAAATCTGGACTCCAGTCCATATCTGGACTGAACCACAACTGTCTCCAGACTTTGAGCAAGTTATACTTTTCATATGTATTATTGTATTATCTGCAAGACATCACTGTGCTGCAATGAGTCAAAATTCTCCAATTTCTCCACTGCAGAGAAAACAAAAACGAATGTCTGACTGCACTGCTCCACTTACCCCCACCACCACCACCTTAAATTCTTGGTAAAAAAAATTAGGATTCCAATCCGACCCTGGCCAGGGTCAGATTGACTTTAATAAATGGACCTTTGTCTCATTGAAAATTTTCTTTGTGGACCTTTAACATTATTTGAGTAGCCCTGGTCTAGTCCAACCAAACCCAATTATCATGAATTTTTGTAGATTAAAGGATTCAGTAACTAGGGGGGTGAATACTTTTTCACACAGGGCCACTTGGCATTACATAATTTTTTTGCTTCAATACATGCAAAACATGCAAAATGGTTGGTATGGTCCTTTAACAATTCATCCCCTGATATGGACCACAGCTGTCCTAAAGCTCCAAATACTGATTTAACAAACCGTAATGGATAAAAGCACAACTGAGGGATGGCAGGTGTGACATTTGTGAGATCATTTTGTCAAACAATGTTTTATACAACGAGTTTGAGATCTTTGGTGGGTCGGCCATACAACGTCCGTTTTGGGCATTTTGCCTTTATTGTGTAGTTGATAGTGGAGAGAAAGAAAAGGTCAGAGGAGAGAGAGTCACATTAAACCAGGATGAAGCAGCTACACACTGAACACCAGGACACCCACATCCTGTTGCATTAATATGATAAATGTATTTCCAGAACAATTTATTTCTTAATTAGCTCATCAACAAAAACACGTCCCTTTCATTTGCATTCCTGAGGAAAATTATTCATGTTTTGAAGCTTCTATTCAGCTTGTCTAATCAGTTGTAGTTAGTGGAAAAAACTTGGATGAAATCCCAGTTCATGTGAAGGAGAAAGCTGGAGGAAAGAGGAAACTAGAGGGAAAAGTTGAAGTGAAGAAGGAGAAGAAAAATGAGGATGGGGATGGAGCTGTGGTGAGGAAGGAAAATTGAGGGTATTCATGTCAGGGATTTGGAGTGGAGATGAAAGATGGAGAAAAGGTCAGAGAGAAAAAGATAGAAAGAAGGGAGGATTATGGCTATTGGTCAGAGAAGAGGAAAATTGGGAAAATGAAAGTGGTTTTGGCTGCAGCACTTAGAAAGAGTAAAAGGAGAAGGAGAAGGGGGGCAGAGATGGCAGGAGATGTGTTGGCCAGAGAATTAAAGGCAAGAGGATGAGGAAGACTGGAGCTGCGGTTAGAGGAAAGAAGAGGAGGAGGAGGTATGAGCCCATGCCCACACATGGAGGAGGAAAAGAAGCAAAGAATGTATGGTTATAAAGAGGATAAGGCTATGAGAGCAGGAATGAAATTTAGCTCGAGGGCTTAAAGAGGACAGCAGTGAAAGAGGGGAGGATGAGAAAGAGGACAAAGAGCACCAAGACTGTACAGTCTTAAACATTTGGTAATAAAAGCTATTTAGAAAGTTTCTGTCTGCATTAAAGGTGGGTGAGATAATAATAATATGATATCGGTATTTTTGCAGTAACAATATTCATGACCATATGTACAAATTTAACACTGATGTTTTATTAATAATTGCAGATGTAAAAAATACTGCAAATTTAAAACACGTGAGTTAAAATTAGTATGTATATAAAAGTAAGCACAGTAGAATTTTTTCCTTTGCTTCATTCAAAGTAAAAATAATAACTAAAATCCTGTATTTTAGCTTGTAAACAGTTATTCAGCCTTGGCCACAAGTCTGCGGTTGAGGCAAAAACTCAACTGAAGTGAGCGTAGCGGCTAAGCTAACACTGATCATACATTGCCAGCAGAGATGGTTTTGAAAACTTTCTTTGTCTGGATGTTTTATGTTGGGTTCAACTTTTTTTAAAGTTACTTAAAGGACCGTACCACCCATTTTGCATGTTTGAGCCTGATATTTTCAATTTACATACACATAATGTTGCTGACAATCATTTCCCAAAGAATACTACTGGAACAGTGAATTAAAAATGTTTTTCCTACCTTCCAGACCTCCATTGGTTTCAGTTCATTCTGCTATTAAAATCAACTTGTTGATACTTGAAACATTCTTGGGATAGGTAATCCATCATTGCCAACAAGACGTGTATTCAAGTTTTTTTTAGAAATTACGTAATTTTAGCATGGAGTGAATGTATGCCTCCACCGGGGAATATAGTCCCAAAAGAAAACCTGCGTTTATGGAAAAATTTAAAGGACTGTGACTTCATAAGGCTGTGTAACTATTAGCAAGAGAAACATGGATTTTTAAGGTGGGTGTATCACTTGAATATTTGATTTTGAAAGATTAAGAGATTTTGCAAAATATCAGGAAAGCTGAAATACAGTTTTATCCTTTGGAAATGATTGTCAGTAACGTAACATGTATGAAAATTGAATATATTAGGCTCAAACATGCAAAAATGGGTGGTATGGTCCTTTAAAGGTTCTTTTTCTACTGTTTGCACTGGCATCATTAGAGAGACAAAAAAAATTACAGCTTCGCTAATTTCACCGTTAGCTTTTTCCGTCACATGGAGTACGGCGAGCTAACGCTCCAGCCATACTATGTTGAGTCAGCATCACTTCCTGCTTGTTTTGCGTCACAAATCAGCTAATTGGCTCTCCTCTTCATGCAACTTTTGACTTTTTTGAATTTCACTCAGGTGTTTCTGCTTCAAGTGAAGAAATGAATTTGTTGTGTTTCCACCGTTGACCACTAGCCAGTTAGCCTTGTAGCCAAACCATTTCCAAACAACAGATGTAGCTCCCTTTATAAAAACTGTTTCATCAGCCACTGAACTGCTACTTTCACGCTTATTTACTTTCTTCTCCCAGGATATAAAATGTGTCATCATGCCACAATATCATCAGTAGGTTGATATGACAAATTTTTATTATGAAAAAACTTTTACAGGTATTATCATGAATAAGATGATATGGATCAGCCCTAATGGACTTTACTGGACATGGTTGAGAAGCTGGTGTTGCCAGATCACACTGACAAAATCCTGCCTACCCAGTGTGAAAAATCCACTCAATCCTGTAAAATACCAGCCCAAATCTTAACACTGCTGAAACAAAGCCAACCCATACACTAACTATATCATGAACACGCGTGGTTTCATATCCACAGAGATTTGACCTAAATATTCTCCATAGTCAACTCTCAGCAGCACTCGTGAAACAAAAAGTCAGCTATACACACACAGTATTTTGTGCAAAAATATGCACACCCAGTGAGATGCTGTACTTGCTGCCATAAAGTCCCAATACAACCGTGGAATAATATGAAAACAGAGCTAAACGTGGCTAATACTTAGCAAATAACACAAATCAGAAACCGCACACACAAATTAAACTGTCACACTCAATTCAGCCAAAATGCAACAGATACAATGCACTGGGTGATATTGTACATAGTGTATTACATATTATAAATCTGTTACAATAACAAGAAAACGCAGTCTCCTGCTCTGTCATTGCTGTCTCACAGGGTATGCACAGTACCAGAAATAAATCACAATGTAAACAACCTTAAACATATGGAAAATAATTACTGAAACTTCTTACCTCCCTGGAGAATCATATAACGGCTGTGCATTTTGTCCAAACAGATGAAACAGACCAAAAAAGACGCAAAATAATGGTAGCTTCTTTTTTGGTCGTCTTGGATACAATTTTGTCCAGCTTTACTTGTCCGAACAGCAAATCCTTTGACACTGGGTATGCAGTGGGCCTTATACTTTTTCATTGTAGCGTGCTCTTTGAGATTGTAAAGATCAGCACGGATTCCAACATTACAGTATTTTCAGCGAGCCTTACAATCGTCTCCTGGCAGGTGAAATCCATGGCTTTAGTTCAGGTTCACTTTTTCACTCTTTTCAGTAGGTTTTCTTGTATTTTCCCCTGTTTGGCATTATAGTTTTTAAAAATTTCAAGTCTGGAGAGAAGCAAATATAGCTATTTTTGTAGCTAACAGGCAGGCTACCACTTAGTGCGCATTTCAAATCCACCAGAGCGGCAGTGTAATCACTATCCAGAAGGCCATGGCAACCAATCAGAATTAAAGCAGCAGCACATGAATGAAGATCACAGGGAAGCCCCACAGTGTTGCGTTCACTGACCATACAAAATTATGTGATTGTTGTGTTTAATTACTATCTTCAAATACCTGCCACAAACAGAAAAACCAGCCCAAGTTTTAAATACCTGCGCAAGGCATTTGTTTCCAGCCCCAGTTGTTGTAAATTAGCCCAGCTGGGTGGAAAATCTGGCAACACTGGTCACTAATGTTTGGATCCCCTGTGCTTTAAAGGTATTGAAGGCAGAATGTTGGGCAGTCATAGCTAGCATTTTAAAGCATCAAATAAACTGATGTAATTTAAAATGTCATAAAATGTTACTTTATGCGTTTTGGGGAAATATTCCTGCTTGAAATTTTCTGTTCATGAAATAGGAAGAAAACTGAAGATTTTAGGTTATTTTTTGACTTTTTATTTTCAGACCAAAACGTCAAAATGTGCCTCATTTAATGGCACTTTGGAAAAATAGACATCGCTTTTTCCAAATGGTAGACATCTCAATTTGTGCTGAAGCGTTAAACTGAGAGAAATCAAGATGGAGTTAACAGCAATGGCCAGAGGGGGAAAATGTGTCATGGAGAAAATGATGGAGCAGCAGAAGAAATATGGACGATTGCCAAGGGGTGAAAGACCAGACAAGATGGAGACAGGGTTATTATGAGTGGGGGGTT
Source organism: Lucifuga dentata (assembly GCA_014773175.1). NCBI lineage: Eukaryota > Metazoa > Chordata > Actinopteri > Ophidiiformes > Bythitidae > Lucifuga > Lucifuga dentata. Next base: position 50,363 of record VXCM01007629.1, on the reverse strand, counting down.
AGAAAGGTGACCAGAAGGAGGAAGAGGAGGAGGAGGAGGGTGTTGGCATTCAGGTCAGCCGGGTAGAAAAAGAGGGAATGAAAAGAGAAAGAGGGAATAGAAGTAAATTAAAAGCATAGGGGTGTTTGCCTTGGGGGGCTTTGGCTAGACAATTAGGAGGAGGAGGAGGAGGAGGAGGAAGATAGGGGCTGAAGCTTCAGGTCTGCGGGCGAGACAAGACTCTTCCATCAGGGGGAAACAGCCCCTTTTTGTTTTGGGAAGAAGACACAAGCACGATCCTCCAGAGAAAATAGGCCAGACAGATGGAGGGATGGAAGGATGGAGCGAGATAGTGGAGGAGGAATGGAGCGATAGTGGAGGAGGGAGGGAGCGATGTTGACTGGGAGAGCTGGCGAAAGTGAGAAACAAAGAACATGAGAGATGACAATAAGGATCCTGGGAAGTCCACGTTGATTAGAGCAGAAAAGGATATAGTGGACCTGATGAAGAGATAGAGAAGGAGATGAAGAAAGACAAAGAAAAGACGTTTAGAAAGATTTAGCGTTCAGGTGCTTTCACATGATAATCATTGAGCGGCGTGCTGAACTAGCCATTAGATTATTGTGTATTGGGAGTTAAATGATGACTCCCAACATTGTGGCATGTCACCCTGAGAGATGCGTGTCCTCGGATTCTCCGCTTTGTTTGACGCTGCGCTCACAGTTCAACCAAATTCAACTTTGACCTGTCCTCTGCTGACCTTTCCAATGGGCAACCAATGAGAAAACAGTTGTATGTGACGTAAGCGGAAGCAACACAACAACGGAGGAGAAGCTCAGAACCCGTGTGGAGCAATTTTCCAAGTTAAACAACACAACTTTAAACTCGTATCATAATCTGGGAAGAAAGATGCTGCTTGGTGAAACATCAGCAGTCAGACATGGCTACCATCTATAAAGACAGCTTCTCTGTCTGTCTGTAGCACCAACATCTCCAGAACCCAGCACTGTATGAAGTTCAAATTCAGCAGGCTTATTGATCAGGACCCAAGAACGTGCAGTGTCGTGTGCATGAATTGGGTAAAAATAGTCCGTGCGGCAGGATACACTCCAAGCGTGGCGGCAGGATACGCTACAGTCCAGTGGCACGGTCTCAACCCGACCCCATACAGCAAACAAAGCTAGCTCACGAGGACGTGCAGAACTAAATTATGGCAGGCTGCGGTGCACACCATAACGTCCACCCCAGTCTGAACAACGAGCACTGCACTAGTTTTGTGAACAGGCAAATAACCTACGATTGTGTTTTAAATATCAGGTTTATATATATATATACTGTATGTGTGTGTGAATATGTGTGTGTGTGTGTGTGTGTGTGTGTGGGTGTGGGTGTGGGTTTGTTTATTTGGATAGGAACTGATATAGGAACATAGATTACTCACAGAATAAATGAATTCCACATATCATAGCATATTTAGCCGAGGCTAATTTGTAACAATTGTCCTTATTATTTAGTTATATGTTTAGCCTAGCTGCTAATGTAGGTTGGTTTTAAGGCCGTGTTTACTCTGGCACTTCCTGATGATGCACGTTGCTACTTTAGTGCTCCTTTCCATACGCTGACCAAGGCGCAGGCCATTGGGAGCATAGGCGGCGAGCTGAGTGACGCGCAGCTCACTCTCCAAAGCACAAATACCGCTTACCATGTGAAATCAGCCTTAGTGTAAGATGGCGGCTGACTGGAGGAAACAAAACAAGATGTAGTCAAAGGGTTAAAGAGAGAAAATACGAGAACTCAGTAATAAAGCTTTCCTGCAACAAAATACAAATGCTGTATTTTCCATATCGCCAAAGTTTAGACAACAAACCATTGCATGAATGATGCATGTATGTCCATCATGTATGTCCATGGTTAAACATCTCCTCTTTTATTTTTAGCTTTCCTTCCTGTCTGAACTTGATAAAAAATGATCAAACTTCCAACTTGACTCATCTCCTCTTTACTTTTTCAGACAGCTGATTGATCTCATGTTCTCTGCTGCCACTATTTGTGATAAATGTGTAGGTATGTGTGCGTGTTTTGCTTACCCAAAGATTAATGGCATTAAAAGAGGATAAAGTGTCTGAATAAATCAAACAGATGCTGTAGAAGAGAAGTGGAATGTTCCTAAATCAGTTGTGATTTAGATCTGTGATAATGGAGAATATTTGCCAAGCTGAGCTGTAAATAACTGAAACGTTTTCATCTGATATAGAAATATGTTGCTCTGGCAGCGTCTTCTGTCAGAGAAGAAACAAATTGTCTTTCAGGCATAAGATTCACAGATTTTCCCTACAGGGATTGTCAAAGTTTGCATTAACTTTATGCAGCACTTTTGCAATGTTGAGCCGACAATATACTTTTACACTGATATTTGTTACTTGCTGTATATGTGGCCTATTTTCCACCTTTAAGGGTTTTTTTTTTTTTTTCACACCTACATAGTTTAACCTGGTTGAATCAGACTCTGATGTATTTTCCCCTCGGTATGATTGTTTGGACATCTGAAGCACTTGAATTCGGGAATGAACAAATGTACCAAGATGCTTTTGTGAAAGTTTGCTCACAACTGAACTTTGGTGTGATTTGGTTGGAGCGGGAACATGACCTGAATGAGTTCTGAATCGACTACAAGGTCATCTACTGATCTATTGATTGCTCCAGAACCGGAGAGGACTTGGTGCACTTGGAACATTAAAGGACCATGCTATCCATTTTGCATGTTTGAGCCTAATACATTCAATTTTCATACATGTTACGTTACTGACAATCATTTCCCAAAGGATAAAACCGTATTTCAGCTTTCCTGATATTTTGCAAAATCTCTTAATCTTTCAAAATCAAATATTCAAGTGATACACCCACCTTAAAAATCCATGTTTCTCCTGCTAATAGTTACACAGCCTTATGAAGTCACAGTCCTTTACATTTTTCCATAAATGCAGGTCTTTTTTTGGGACTATATTTCCCGGTGGAGGCATACATTCACTCCACACTTTTTATTGCACTTAAACACTAAAATTACATAACTTCTAAAAAAAATCTGAATGCACGTCTTGTCAGTGATGATGGATTACCCCATGATGGACTATCCCAAGAGTAAAGTTCAAGTATCAACAAGTTGATTTTAATAGTGTACCAGAATGAACTGAAAACAATGGAAGGTAGGAAAATCATTTTTAATTCACCGTTCCAGTAGTATGCTTAGGAAATGATTGTCAGTAACGTTACGTGTATGAAAATTGAATAGTTTAGGCTCAAACATGAAAAATTGCCAGTATGGTCCTTTAAGGCTAAATTTAGATACTACGTATAAGATACTACAAGATACTACATACCTTGATGTCCAGTTCCAATTTTTTGCCGATGTCTGATTTTTTTTTGCACGGTGTATTTACAGCTTCATATTTCATAAACACCCCAGATGCAGAATCTCAGGTTTGTGCACGATCACATTTCCTATAAAAATTTAAACAAAATGCTGTAATGGGCAAATATAAGGCAGAAATATTTATACAAGCTTTTGGGTTAGATGGAGGCAGATGATTCGCTGTGGTGACCCCTGAAGGGAAAGCCGAAAGGAAAAGAAGAAGATTTATACAAGCTTTTGCTTTCCAGAGCATCTTATAGGTCCGCAAAGACTTAATCCAAATATTTTAATACGGAGAAGAAGCATTAGATTAGAGTGCTTGATTTGATGTGGTCAAAACTGATGTTCTTGTTTAAAATTCCTGTTATCTTTTGGTCAAAACCAAACGATGAGACAGATAGAAAAGAGTAAAAGAAGAAGACACATCCACAAGCCAAATTTTGCTTCCTAACCCTAAGACCTTTGTACCAGCTTCTACACTTTGTGGTTAATGGCCAAATATGGCTCAGACCTCGTATGAAGCTGGTTGGTGTGATTGGAGGTTGAGTGCATCTGTGGGTAAATTTACAGCTGGATTTTATGTGTCCTTTGCTCTGCCTGATCACAATCTGATCACCCAGGAAACCTTCTTACCAGGTTTAAAGGGAGTCTATCTGTTGTGCTGAAATGGTTTCCACACACGGCAATAAAACTTTGCTCTCAGGTTCAGGTATAAATCTCCAGTGCCCTGCTCCCTGCTTTTAACTCCGATTCAGCCCTTTCTTGAAAAAAAACTTTCAGGTGCTTTGTGTGAAAGCGTCACCAAACAGCAAATACATCATCCAGTGTAATAAAGCAGACCTGCTATAAAAATAATCTGCAAGACTAAACAGCAAATGGAGGAAAGATAAAGATTTGATAAATGGAAGGAGTGGATGATGGGGGGCATTCTTTGGGAGACAAGAGTTAGAAAGAAAATGGATGAAGAATATAAGCTTAAAAAAATCCCCTGCTAGAAATATGAAAAATATTCTTTAGTCGAATGTAACTTTCTAACGCAAAAATTATTTGACTTTCCTGAAAGTAGCATGTGCATATATATCTAGTCACAAGAAACACTCAGGTTTATTGCTCATTTAGTCCATCTCATTGTAGGATTTAAGAGCGTTTTCACACCTGTGCGGTTTGGTCCGATTCACTCGAACACAGGTTCGGGCAGCTCTGAACACACCTGGTGATCTCAGTGGAGTTCCCAACATTACTGATTGATCTAGAAGAAGAGATGGTGAGGTATGCCTGGCTAATGCTAAAACTAAACCGTTGATTTGCTTTAATATGCTTTAAAGGACCTATTTTGTACCTATTTTGCATGTTTGAGCCTAATATATTCAATTTTCATACATGTTACATTACTAAGAATCATTTCCCAAAGGATAAAACTGTATTTCAGCTTTCCTGATATTTTGCAAAATCTCTTAATCTTTCACAATCAAATATTCAAGTGATACACCCACCTTAAAAATCCATGTTTCTNGGTCCTTTAAATTTTTCCATAAACGTAGGTCTTCTTTTGGGACTATATTCCCCGGTGGAGGCATACATTCATTCCACGCTTTTATTGCGTTTAAATGCTAAAGTTATTATAAAGGAAAAAAAAAACAAAAAAACGCTAAAATTACAAAACTTATAAAAAAAAAACCTGAATACACGTCTTGTTGGTGATGATGGATTACCTATCCCAAAAATGTTTCAAGTATCAACAAGTTGATTTTAATAGTGTAGCAGAATGAACTGAAACCAATGGAGGTCTGGAAGGTAGGAAAAACATTTTTAATTCACCGTTCCAGTAGTATGCTTTGGGAAATGATTATCAGTAACGTTACGGGAATGAAAATTGAATATATTAGGCTCAAACACGCAAAATGGACGGTATGGTCCTTTAAAGAAGCTCCTAACACATAACACATCTTAGGTGAACATGTTGAATGTTAGATGGTTGTGTGTGTCTGACATGATTTCAAACAACCTACAGCAAGACTCAAATTCAGCTTCTGCTGCCAGTTTTCTGGTCTGTTTGGTCTAAATGATGACGATGATGAAGAAAGTACAGTATCCCAATTCCATCTTTATTCCGTGTTACTTACTTTCTTTCTCCCATCCCCAGACATTTCTGACCAATGAGAGGAGTGAATGTTCTGGCATATTTGCTGCTGTGTTTTGGTTTATTTGGCTCTTTTCATGTATGAAACAGAATCAAATAAATGCTGATTCAGACCAGAAGAAACAGACTACAGGTCTGAAAAAACCCAGAAACAGGATTTCAGAGACCAAAACCAAAACATTAAGGACTCAGTAACAGATTAAAAAAAATTATCTAACTATAAAGACAGAAATCTCTGTCTGTAGCACCAACATCTCTAGAACCCGGCACTGTATGAAGCTGATATTCAGCAGGTTTATTGATCAGGACCCAAAGACGTGCAGTGTCAGTGTGAAATTGTTTGGATGAGCGGTTCTCAAATTGAGCTGTACCACTAAAAAGTAGTCCGTGTGGCAGGATACGCTCCAGGTGCTGCAGCATACGCTCCGGTCCAGTGGCACGGTCTCAACCCGCCCCTGTACAGCAAACAAAGCTAGCTCATGAGGACGAGCAGAACTAAGTTATGGCAGGCTGCGGTGCACACCATAAAGTCCAGCCTGTCTGAACAGGCATGTTTTGAACGGGCGCTGTACTATTTTTTTAAATCAGCAAAATTTGTTTAGTTTCCTGAAGATGTTTGTGATAGGAAGGCTTCTCAGGTTTGTTTCTCGTCAGCTAAAGTTAGAAAACAGACAAGATTAAATGACTTTCTTGAGTTCCAGCTTTTGCTGTGTAGAGAAAAAATGTGAAGATAAGGAATGAAAGAAAATAGAGTGATGATATATAACACAGGAGGATGCTGACAGAAGCAAAGAAAAGGTGCAACTACGCAAACAAGACGCCTGCATTATCATCTTAAAGCAGAAAGAGGGAAAAACGGAATAATGAAGGAGTGATTTATTGAATAACGGATGGAGGGAGTGAGCACTGTACACTACGCTACAGGCTACAGACTACCCATAATCCTCTCTGCTCCTCCCTGATGGGCCTGTTGATTCTGTGTGTGTGTACACGTACAGTATGTCTGATATATGCACTCCCAAGTCCATCAATGTGAGCGTGTGTGTGTGTGTGTGTGTAATGAAATGAGATTAGACTTCCTGCAGAGCTGTGGTTGTATGGAGGCCACCTGCAGAAACCGTAACGACAGGAATGTGAGAACGGTGATACGCTTCACCGTCTTCATCAGGAACATCTCTGTCTCAGCATGGGAGAGGAGAGGAGAGGAGAGGAGAGGAGAGGAGAGGGGAGGAGGAGTCCAAACTTGTTTTCATCAGTCTTTTCTCAGCAGCTTGTGTATAAGGCAAATCCTTTATGTAGCTCCTGAGCCTGTCTGCCAGCTTTATGCTCAGAGCCAAGCCATGTATTTATAGACTGTCACAGCCAGACACACGGAAACAAAGGGCTCTGTTCTGTGACGATAAACACACTCCCTGCTGTTATCTGTGATGAAAGTACAGAAAAGAGAAACTTTGATTTATCATGATTTAAAGAAACGGCTCAGTGCACATTCTGAGCTGTGACAAGATGGTAATAATGAGCAGTGCTGCAGGCGGAGGAGGAAAAAACGTTGGAAATGAGAGGAAACATCACCATAACACACTAATCAGGTCAGCTGAGCCCCTTTCGCCTCTGTTAGGGGTAATCTAACACCTCAGCCTCATGTTTGAAAAGGACTCTGAGTCACTTTTCTGTAAAAGTAGCTGACAATCTTAGTAATGTCACATGCAGCACATTTCCAGCAAAGTCAAGATTATGGCGAACTGACGTTAGACGTGTTTGTGTATCACGTGCGTACAAATCATGCAAGATTAGACTTTTAAATTAAGATTCTACATCACAGAGCTCATTTTGGACCAGCAGATTTTTACTGAACACATCTTTTACAAACAACAAAAATGGCCAGAAATTGGTTCATCCATCCATTTATCCATTATCCTCCGCTTATCCGGGTCTGGGTCACAGTGGCAGCAGACTAAGCAGGTCAGCCCACGCTTCCTGTCCCTGGCCAGGACCTCCTGGGGGACTCCGAGGCTTTCCCAAGAGTTCCCCAGGGCCTCTTCCTTCTGGAATATCTCCCTAGGGAGACAACCAGGAGGCGTCCTGACTAGATGCCTGAACCACCTCAACTTTTGCCCTTTTCATCACCTCAACTTTTCGTCCTTTCGATGCGGAGGAGCAGCAGCTCTACTCCGAGTCTCTCCCAGATGCCCGAGCTTCTCACCCTGTCCCTGAGAGTGAGCTCAGACACCCTACGGAGGAACTTCATTTCCGCCGCTTGTATCCGCCATCTTGTCCTTTCAGTCATTACCCAGAGCTCATGACCATAGGTGAGGATAGGAACGTAGATCGATTGGTAAATTGAGAGCNTCATTACCCAGAGCTCATGACCATAGGTGAGGATAGGAACGTAGATCGATTGGTAAATTGAGAGCCTTGCCTTCTGGCTCAGCTCCCTCTTCATGACGGTCCAGTACAGTGTCTGATGCAGAAATTAGAGAGCCATTCTCCATCTGCGCTAAAGACAAGATAATAACAATACGGCTAACATGCTACACCAACAAGGTGTACAGAGACGAAACATAATTTCCTGTGCCCTGTCTCACATGGCAGATGTCTGCTAATATTGTTCAAAAGTTGGGCCTCTATCAGTAGAGGAACAGAGATGTTTGAACAGAGACTTTATGGGACATTGCCGTAAAGGAGAGGTATGTTTGAATTGGAAAAAACCACCACTTTAACAAATAGTTGATGCCAGCAATTTAACAGATTCCATGTCTGAAAGGGCCTTTGGTGTAGTTTCCACGTTAAAGGACCATACCACCAATTTTGCATGTTTAAGCCTAATATATTCAATTTTCATACGTAACATTACTGACAATCATTTCCCAAAGCATACTACTGGAACGGTGAATTAAAAATGTTTTTCCTACCTTCCAGACCTGGTTTCAGTTCATTCTGGTACGCTATTAAAATCAACTTGTTGATACTGTAAATGTTCTTGGGATAAGTAATCCATCATCACCAACAAGACATGTATTCAGGTTTTTTTTTTAGAAGTTACGTAATTTTAGTGTTTAAGTGCAATAAAAGGCGTGGAGTGAATGTATGCCTCCACCAGGGAATATAGTCCCAAAAGAAGACCTGCGTTTATGGAAAAATTTAAAGGACCGTGACTTCATAAGGCTGTGTAACTATTAGCAGGAGAAACATGGATTTTTAAGGTGGGTGTATCACTTGAATATTTGATTTTGAAAGATTAAGAGATTTTGCAAAATATCAGGAAAGCTGAAATACAGTTTTATCCTTTGAGAAATGACTGTCAGTAACCTTACGTGTATGAAAATTGAACATATTAGGCTCAAACATGCAAAATGGATGGTATGGTCCTTTAACTCATCAATGAATCATGCCTCTTTAGCAAAATTTGGACCAGTAGTCTGAAAGCCAAACCTGTCGTCTTAGCTCATATGCAACTAAATTACAACAGAAATTTATGTCGCTAAGGTTTACCCCAAAGCAGAAAACTGGGAGGAGATTTGATTTGACTTTTGTGGGAACTTGGACTTGCAATAATTTTTAAAAGAAAAGGGTTAGGACTTTTCACAGTTTGGAATTTTGCAGTTTTCTTTGAACCAATCTGTGTCATTTTTAAATGCTGCAGTAAAATGCAAAGATGCATCATCTCTTCAAAATTCAGACCAGTGATGTCTGATTTATCACAGTTTAATTAAAAACGTCCTCATTAAGCCAATCAGCGTGTTGTTGTTTTTTTAAAAGCTGGAACACAGTGCAACACTCCATCATCGCTCCAAGTTTTGTCAAAATCAGACCAGTGGTTTCTAACGCTTCATTTATGCTGCCAGGCACAAGTGACCCAATTCAGATTTTTTAATTAAAAAAAAAAAAGACAGACAAGGCAGACAATAAATGACCCACGATAGGAACAATTTATGCGACACATTTGGACATTGATCATGTTTGGTGGGGGTGGGGGGGCAGCCACATCCCAAAGTTTAAGAGATTTTGCGAAATATCAGGAAAGCTGAAATACAGTTTTATCTTTTGGGAAATGATTGTCAGTAACATAACATGTATGAAAATTGAATATATTAGACTCAAACATGTAAAATGGGTGGTATGGTCCTTTAACTCATCAATTATCCATCTTTAGCCAAATCCCAAACATGTCAGAGAAATTTGGAAGGGTTTTCTTCAAACGCAATATTACAGTATTTTCCAAACCCATCTAAATACATCAAGGTACTCCAAGAGTGCATACCTCTGCCAAGGCCACCAAAATCCCCAATAAAAAATCTAAAACTTGTTATTTAAAAAATGAGCCGCCATGCTAAATTTCATTGAAATCAGCCTGTTAGCATTGATTTTTATAGTGTTAACCTTTCCTGCTTCAGCCTCCAGACCGACCGGGAAGCACAGGGCAGCTCTCTTTATTACGCCAGTGCCGAAGTTATTCCCAGTTTTGGTGTTAAAATATAAATAGATCATTGCAGCCATTTAAAAGTTTTCAGATAGTAGCTTGTATAATCAAGTGGCTAGAAAATGAGTTCACCCCCATTTAACAATTTTGACATTTTGTTAACCTGAAGTATAGAATTCAAATGCAATAAATCCATGTTTTCCCTTCTAATCTGCACAGAATATTAACAGTTTCAAAATCAAAAATCAGCTGTAAAAGTTTCTTGCATTAATTAAAAATAAACAACTGTGATATCTAAGTTTGATAAGTATGCACCCTGTTTTAATATAGCATAATTTAAAGTATCTCAGGAACAAATTTCCTTCTAGATCACATGATAACTTAATTGTCCAACACCTGTTTGGAATCAGTAATTAACTTGAGAACTGAAATAAAAGCAGCTGTTTACTGTCAAACACAATGACAGCAGCACGTGTTCAAAGCAAGTCCGTACAAAGTTGTGGAAGGACCCACATCAGGGGAGGATATAAAAAGATTTCCAAGGCTTTGAATCTACCTGGAAGCTCCTTTAAGTCCATCATCAAGAAAGTGGAAAGTTGACACCTGCCAAAATCAGGGTGTCCATCAAAGACAGGACAGAAGACAACAGGTCAGAGAGACATCGGGAATCCAACTGGCAACCTGGAAAGACCTACAGGATTTTATGACCAACAGAGGACAAGATGTGCATCACCTCTGTGTTCATTGCAACTTTTATGTGGGTTTTTCCTGACTTAAACCATGTAAACACAGGCATCAAACATGGGCTGATCAAAAGAGAAGATGTAAAGAGGCTATAAAAAAAAAAATAAATTCAGAAATAGGCAAAAAAAAAAAATTGTACACGAGCATCAAGACCTGTTTTGTAGCCTAACGTGATATTTTAAGGACAGACAGATGGAAACAGTGAAAATCCACCTAATTTCTCTGCATGAGGAACAATAGTTGGAGCAAAACAAAAAAGGTGAAAAATGTAGACAGTGTTGCGATCCAGTGTGGTTGAGATAACGAGTGTGTGTTGTTGGTATGTGTAACAGCAGGTGTTGTTCTCCTGTGGCTCCGCTCACCCACTGAGGCTGGTTATTAATGGCTACAGATTCATTAGAAGGAGCCAGTCAGCCATGCTGCCAGCACAACCGACGCCATTAGTCACACAGTCAGACTGATATACACACACACACACACACACACACAGGCGNACCGACGCCATTAGTCACACAGTCAGACTGATATACACACACACACACACACACACACAGGCGTACACAAAATGAAAAACCTTAAACACGCACATAGACACATTTCTGCACGGAAACACACTGACAAGTACACAGGTATGCTTGCACAACACAGACATACGTACAAACACAACAAATTTACACAAACCTGTGCAACACTGATTGACGCTTTGGAAGTATTAATTTCTTTCTCTTTTTTTTCTCTCTCATTCTTTTAGAGGACATCTTTATCCTGCATGGGAAAGACAAGAAGAACCCTCTCATCTACGGCCTCTTTACCACTTCCAGGTATGTACCTCGGTAAAAAACAATATGTGGTAATGGAGTACTTTGCTATTCGGGTGAAATACTAGGGATGAGTGAGTACACCATTATCTGTATGTGTATCCGTATCTGTTCAACCAACTAAATTATCCGTACTCAGGTGGGTGGGCTTAACCCAAAAGTGGGTGTGGCTTAACCTAGACAGTTAAAGGACCATACCACCCATTTTGCATGTTTGAGCCTAATATATTCAATTTTCATACATGTAACGTTACTGACAATCATTTCCCAAAGCATACTACTGGAACGGTGAATTAAAAATGTTTTTCCTACCTTCCAGACCTCCATTGGTTTCAGTTCATTCTGCTATTAAAATCAACTTGTTGATACTGTAAACGTTCTTGGGATAGGTAATCCATCATCACCAACAAGACGTGTATTCAGGTTTTTTTTAGAAGTTTTGTAATTTTAGCGTTTAAGTGCAGTAAAAAGTGTGGAGTGAATGTGTGTCTCCACCAGGGAATATAGTCCCAAAAGAAGACCTGTGTTTATGAAAAAATTTAAAGGACCGTGACTTCATAAGGCTGTGTAACTATTAGCAGGAGAAACATGGATTTTTAAGGTGGGTGTGTCGCTTGAATATTTGATTTTTCAAGATTAAGAGGTTTTGCAAAATATCAGGAAAGCTGAAATACAGTTTTATCCTTTGGGAAATGATTGTGAGTAACATCACATGTATGAAAATTGAATATATTAGGCTCATACATGCAAAATGGGTGGTATGGTGCTTTGAGAATCGCTAGCTAATTGGCTAGTTAGCCGAGAAGCTAGAAGCTACAGATAGAAGCTAGTAGCAGCTAGTAGAAATGTGCGTTAGTATCAGTATGTTGTGTGTGAATGTCCACAGTAAATGAATGTGTGTGTGTTTAGCTGTGGACTGAGAATAAAGTTGAGCTGAATCTGAGAATAGCAACTATAGCTAATAGATGCTACTATGCTAGTGTGGACAGAGTGGCTGTGACTCATGCGTGGAGCAGCAGAGAGGAGCTCTGTGATTGGCTGCCTGGACGGTCACGCAACCATGTGACACGACCCAATCAGATTTTCCTTTATGAGTACAGATATTGACACATTTTACTCAGATGGTACTTGTACTCATAAAAAGTACATTATCCATAACGGATGCTTGTTTCATCCGAATACTTGGCTCATCCCTAGAAAATAGTGTGGTGGGATGGAGTGTGAGCTTCTCCAGATGGTATTAGATAGAGGGTCGTAATTTAAAATAGGATAAAATAGAGTCTCCTTGGTAAATATCAAAATCCCAGTTACATTTTGGGGTTGTAAAAGTCTTCATTTGATATTCAAAGAGAGTAAAAGAGGTGAGTGAAACTGAACAGAGAGGATGACAGCACATTGATGGATGTGGAATTGGGAAGAAAAGAGTGAGATCATTTAATGTTTTATACAACATCCAGAGCAGCACTTCCTTATGGCTCAGGCTGATGCTTAGCACAGACGTGATGCAGAGCAGGCGGCTCTGAATTGGACCGTCCCGTCCTGCATTCATGCTGCTCGTGCTTTCATGACAATTGTGCACATGCATAGTTTCTCTGTCTGTGCTTTATGAATTCTGACAGCCAGGACAACCCCTGCAGTTTGGAAGGCTCTTTAGCACGCATGGCTCCCCCGTTTTTGGTTTGATCTTCTTTCTAGCCTTCATATGTCGGCCACATAAGTTTTTCCAGTTCATATAACAGGAATCTTCCTCAGGCCTCAGAGTATGAGTACCAAATCCTGCCAGGATTTGGTAGCATTTGTCAGTCTTTATAGTCCCGCATGGAGGAATTATATCGGTGCGGTTACTTCCTCATTTCCTCTACCAGTCGCTCGTCATTGTTTCAAATTTCATCGCTGTTTCAAATTACGATGGTGCGCAGCCTCTCAAATTAGCCTCCATGTCCATCTTCAGCATAAACCAGATTTAAGAACATATCACTCAACCACTGTATGTTATGAAATGGTGGCTAACAAGATCATTTTTTATATACAGTCACTGCACAGTCCTCTAACATGCTTTATTGTGATGTGTGTCACAGTCGAGCGTCTCTGTGTCACAGCGACGATGTGTGCGCTTTTCATCTTGATCTCACACTGCATTGTGTGTCATTGTGTTTCACTGTGTGCAGCGGCATTGTGTGAGGCCATATGCTTCTGCTGCATTGGATATGCATGGCTGCACTCGTGTCTGCCTGTGTGCTGCGGGATTCACACAAGGCCACAAAGTCTCCTGTCATCATGACGCATGAATGAACTACATTCATCCATGTTAATGAAACGGAGCTCACTGGAGCCCGTGTCATCATAATCTCACTGTCAAAGCTCTGTTGTAACGTGGGACGCACGATTTAACTGCACTGCCTCTCAAAAGTTTGGAATCACGAGCGATTTTCACATAGAATCAATGTTTCCAGTCATGTAACAGTAGTTTAGTTTCATATGTGTGAAATGATTCTATATGTCTGTTAATATTTTGCAGCTACAGGTTTAAAATGATTTGCTGTAATTTGCTGTAAAAATTTAAGACATTTTAAACTTGTCCAGAATCCTGACATGAGCTGTAGATGATTCCAGATTCATGTAGAGAAGCTGGATGTGGTTCCAGAGATTAGAAGGAAATTCTAGATTATTCCCTGATGCTCTAGAAACTGATGCTGAATATTTACAAAGCAGAGAGATTAAATCTCTCGGTGGATATATGAGAAATCACTAAAATAGTGTTATTTATCATTTAAAAACTTTTTTCCCCAAATATTTGAAATACTAAGTAAAACATATTAAAATACATTTTGGTGATGGTTTCATATAATTTACAAAACACTGTTATCGAATAAAATAGCAAGAGCTACTTAAATGGCAAATGATTTTAAATGTAAAGAGTGTGTGTGTGTGTGTAGCCTTAAAATAACATCTTGATATGTCAGGGTATTTTTGTGACGATGGTATTCGTGATATGAACAGTGTAACACTGAACAATGTTTTATTGATGATTCCAGAAGTAAACAATACTGAAAACTGTGTAAAATGTGTAAAAGTAGGTACAGCAGAGTACCTTCAATAAAAGTATAAATAACTAAATCCTGTAATATTTTAGGTTGTAAACAGTAACTTAAATTAACTTAACTGAATTAAATCTTATGATATTCAGGTAGGCAGTTTATGATATTCCCTCCAGTGCAACACCGCACTTAAATAGGCGCTGAACTCCGACTCCATCACAAGCCTGTGTTTGAGGTAAAGAACTCAACTGAAGTTAGCATAGCCGCAGCTAACTTCAGTTGAGTACACCACAATAACAAGTCACAGCTAACAAACAGTCTATATTTTGCTAGTTTCACCTTACTGTTTGCTTTTTCTGTCATAAGGAGTACAACTAGCTAGGGGGCTAGCATAGAAAGCTAGCTAGCTCGAGCTATGCTAGGCTGAGACAGCATCATTTTCTTGCTTGTTTGTGTCTGTGATTTTCTTGGTGTATAATATTTTATATTGTAAACAATAACTCAAATTAACTTGACACAGTAGTCAGTAGTGTGTAAAATATAAATAGTATCACTAAATAAAATAATTGATGATGTCTTAAGAGGTATATTTGGCAGGTTATGATATTCCCTTTGAAGTTTAAATCTGCCACAAGTTGAGGTGAAAAACTCAGCTGACATGAGCGTAGCAGCTAGGCTAACACTGTTCACAACAACAAGTTACACTTTGCTAATTTCACCCCATCATTTGCTTTTTCTGTCACAGGGAGAGCAACTAGTTAACAGCTATTCTTGACTGAGTCAGCGTCACTTCCTGCTTGTTTTGTGTTGCTAAGCTACTTGGTTTGTCTTCACGCCACTTGTGACTTTCTTGGTATTCATCCTGGTGTTGCTGTATGACGGTGTATTAGGGCCATATAAGAGTTGTACATTTGTGAGTTTTAAAATTTGCCAGTTTCAAAAGTCGGTATGCTTATGATAATTTGATGATTTTGCTCTAAAAGCACAAGTATTTCTTTGTTGAAAATTCCGATGGAAAAGTATAATTTAATAAGGTCATGTACTGCAGGCAGAGTCACAACATGAGGCAATTCAATTTGCGTTCTCATTAATTTCCCTTTTTCATTATTAAAAAAATTAAATTATTATTTTGAAAAATTATTATTCATCATTAAAAATAATTTTCATTTTTTTTTTAGTTTTTAAACTCACATATTTGTGAGTTTTTAAACCTGGCAAATTTTTGAGTTTTTTTGCAAGTACATGACCTTCTCAAATTATACCTTTCCAGTGGATTTAGCAATAAAAAAAAATACTTGTGCTTTTAGTTCAAAATCATTGAATTATCATAAGCACATAGACTTTTAAAACTGGCAAATTTTCAAACTGTAAAACTTGCAAATTTACCAATTTGAAAACTTGCAAATTTGCAAGTTTAAAAACTCAAAATAATGCTCCCCTCATTTTTTTCCGTCTTACAAGGCCCTAATATGATATATGGCGCTAATAGTTACTGCTTTAGGTGGAGAAACAGATTTGTTTTGTTCCCACCATTAGTTGTTAGCCAGTTAGCCTCCTAGCCTAATCATTTCCAAACAACAGAGGTAGCTCCTTTTGTTTAGCAACCAATTCCTCAGGCACTGACCTGCTACTTGCAGGCATGCTTGTTTTGTATGTTCTTGTTATGCATGATGTGAAAATTCATCAACATGTCATCATGCTGCAATATCATCAGTAATATAAAACATTATACTGGTATCATCATAAACAATACAATCTGGCACAGCCCTAGTGTGTGTATTGTTGCTGAGGTTTGTGTAAACATCAGCAACGTGCAGCACAGCAAGCCTAATAAAAACCAGGACAAACAACATGGAAATGTATTTGATTGGACTCAGCAGACAATATGCTTCCTGTTGGTCTCAACAAAGTGATAATTTGTTGTGATGAAGAGACAAAAAAAAAGAGACCAACAAACACACGCAAACTGTGAAACACACTAAAATAGAAAGACAGGCACACTGGATGGTTGAGAGACTGACACGCTGCAAAACAGAACTGCATTAAGATATGAAACAGACACACAAACACGCTGACAGGCTGAGTGTGTCTGACAGAAATACAGAGCGACAGAAAAGAAAAAATGAAGTGAGGAAAAGTCAGGAAGAATGAGTGTGTGAGTAACAACTTAACAGGAGTCCCACAACGCCCCCAGTTTCCTTTTTTTTTTTTTTCTCTGACGGCAGCACGCACTCTGAGAATAACCTGCTCTGTGAGCCTCCAGCAGCAGCGGCGCTGTGGCAGCTCTTGGCGTGGAGGAGCAGGGAGTTGGTCCTTTTCTGGTTTTTGGAGAAGTGTGTGGAATCTCAGTGGGGAACGGACAGAAATCCAAGGCATCAGGCAGGGTGGGGTCCAACCGCAGAGCCGCTCAGCACAGAGAGGTTGCTCTGTCGTGGAAATTTCTCTGGCACGAACGTGACTGTACACAAAGAGCTTGCTGTCCGCTGTGATGAAGTCAGTTTCGGGTCGGCAGCTGAGATCTGTTTGTTTGTTTTCACTTGCTAATTTGTTTGTTCATTTCACATGCAAAGACTTCAAAGATGCATTTTTATACAAAACTTGGGGAATCAAACTTGATCCCGATGATGTATCATTCCGTCATTCTTTCTTTGCTCATTCATTCCTTCATCCATTTGTTTGTTTGCTCTTTGTTGATGCCATGCAAGATCTCAGATAGCTTTACAGGAAATGGGGAGGCGACACCATTTTATTTTTGGCTTTTGAAAACTACACCAGTTAGCCCATAAAGACACAGTTCATGGATAATGTCAGGGTGCTTTCATGTGATGAGTGAGTGAGCGATCTGCATGACGCTGACCTCGCTGCCTGAACTCCTGATGCCCTGCGCCTTGGTCAGAGCATAGATCAAAGTATCAGAATAGCAACACAACATGTCTGCGTAAGGGACTTTGATAATTAATTACTAAACAATGCTACAGTAAATATTGTTCAAAATGTGTGTGTTTACAGTCCTGGCAGTGCTGAATCCAACCATGCCAGTTTTGTCAACTACTTATGTAATTTTCCATTTTTAGGTCTCATCAAAAAGGAGAACTTTTGCCACTTGCATGTCTGTGTAAGAGGCTTTGGTAATTACTGAAAAAAACTGTGCAGTAAATACTCTTCAAAGTATGTGTGCTTATAGTTTAAAATGTGTTGAATAAACTACTGGCAACCTTGACCTGACATTTCTAATTACGCCTTTAGATTATACGCCAGTTTAAAAACCTGGTAGCCATGATTCGACATGCCTTTCTGCCTTTTGCCTTGCTGCTGTATGGAGCCCAGTGAGGGGGAAAAAAAAAAATTTAAGTTGTTCGAACGACTTAGCCTACTAACTCGTTCGAACAAGTTAACTGAATCATTCAAACGACTTACTAACTTTCAGTGAACTGGAAGAAGTATTTTAGTGTCCTGTAAAATATGTTTAAGGGATGTCAAGGATACAGTAATGCGGTGTTTGTCAGCCAAAATATTTGAGTCAAAGATGAAAATAAAACTATATTAAATCCAAATGGTCCACAGTGTGTGTGTGTGTGTGTGTGTGTGTGTGTGTCTCAACATGCATACCTGTCAGAATTGAAATACAGGAGATTTTCTGGAACATGAACCCCCACCCCAGGACCCTTCCCGTCCTGATCTTTATTCTCTCATCGAAAGCTTTGCTACCATGATGGCATTGTTTTTGTTTATTGCTCCCATGAGAAACTGTTTTAATCAACTTTGGGTCCGCTTGGCTTCAGGTGTCTCCTGGCACCTGAAGTCCTGCTCACTTGTGTGCCACAGAAGGACTGAAACAGCTTTATCAGGTCAATTAAGATTCTGTATAACTGTCAAAACACAGGAGATTTACTGGAGAAATTACAGAATGGGAGCACGGCGAGAGAGGGGGTGAAAATACGGGAGAAAACCGGGAAAAACGGGAGTATTGACAGGCATGTCACTGTTAGCTTGTTCCGTTCTGAGCAGTGCAAGAAGCAACTCTGAAGACTCTGAACTCTGAAGACAGTAAAATTGCGTTCTTCCAGTTCACTTAACTGTCAGTCAGGTAACTCATTCGAACGACTTAATTTTTTTTTAAATTTCTTGAGCCCTCCCAAGCTCCATACTGCTCAGATCATGGAATGATTATAAAGTTACAGCTTTGTACAGCTCTGGAAACTGTTATGCAGGTTATGAGCGTCTCCTCCATTGTTGTTGCGCTTCTGCTTACGTCATGTACAACTCTTCTCTCATTACAAAGGTCACCGGCAGAGAGGTCAAAGTTAAATGTTGTTGAACTTTGTTGAATCTCTCGTGGTTGTGTCGCTACGATCTTGGGAGTCACTGTTGAGGTCCCAATACACAATAATGGAACATCCAGCTCAGCTGCTTTCATATCACATGAAAGCAGCCTAACAGTATAAAGGCTTGGTTATACTCGTGTGAGGGCACGAGTCACATCCAAACAGCCCCAAATGTGAGCTGTTAACTTGATTCATTCCTTCATCCTCAGAAAGTTATCTACAGTGGGGATGCAAATCTTAGCAGGGATGCAGATTTCGGCACAACACCGGCAAGTCTACTGCCTACAAAATTAGGAGGTGCATAAGCAAGCGCTGCGACGTCGGGGGGGGGGGCCTCGTGCACAGACAATTGCATCATATGTGGTGCATGGCCCCTTGCGCACTTACAACAATGGCGAGTATAAACCAAGTTTAGCCCTCAGTCTAGTCAGTACGTGTAGATCTAAATCTGATTATGGCGTTTACACGATGTTTGAAAAGATCAGTTTATTGTTTTAATCCAAAAGCTCGAAAAGCCTCATATTTGCTGGCCTTATTCTGCTCTTTCACATTTTTATATATTAAAAAAAAAGGTTTAATAAGTAGTACATTCTACTGCCATCTGAAAGTCTGCCCTTCTGAAGTGCCCTTGAGCAAGATAGTGAATCGTCCTGGGACCTAACTTCCTCACCATGACCTCTGACCTTTCTATTCTGGAAAGAAGAGGCTCTCCATACAGAGGAGAATAGAGTATCCTAAACATATGTAGGTCAAACACTCCTTCTATACGTTTTATTTCTATGACTGTCGTGTGTAATTTTTCACTTACCGCATGCTGCAGATCTTTACCATGACTTTAACTATAGTGGAAGGAAGTATCAGCGGTTTGATGTGGCATCAGCGGAGCGTTCATCCAGGCAGGATTTTCGTTTGGCAAACATTTGCTGCAGTGACATGTTCATGCTGAAACCACAATGACTCACAGCTCACAGTCTTCTCATTTAATTAACTGCTTACAGACAATCGGAGCTCATCTCCCCAAATATTGAAGACGTTTCCAACTCAGGCTTTTATTGGGGCTGGCAGACCGATGGGATGAGAGATTATCTGTCTGATGATGATGAATAAGTTCTTCCTCTGTCTCTCTCTGCATGCCTCTCTATTTTTATCTCTCTCATCTTTCTTCAGCGACATTCTGAACGGTTCGGCAGTATGCGTGTACAGAATGGAGGATGTGGTTCGGGTTTTCAAAGGTAACTTCCTGCATAAGGAGGGGCCTCAGTTTAAGTGGGCGGAGTTCACAGGCAAGGTGCCCTACCCCCGACCAGGAACTGTAAGTTAAAACCAAAAACTCTCCTTTAGTAATTGTTATTATTCTAAATGAGTTGCTGCTCTTTGTTGGTATTTGAAAGAACGTGCAATGACTGTGTGTAATGATTCTGTAGTAAATTAAAGGACCACACCACTCATTTTACATGTTTGAGCCTAATATATTCAATTTTCATACATATAACATTACTGACAATCATTTCCCAAAGCATACTACTGGAACGGTGAATTAAAAATGTTTTTCCTACCTTCCAGACCTCCATTGGTTTCAGTTCATTCTGCTATTAAAATCAACTTGTTGATACTTGAAACATTCTTGGGATAGGTAATCCATCATCACCAACAAGACAAGTGTATTCAGGTTTGTTTAGAAGTTATGTAATTTTAATGTTTAAGCTCAATAAAAAGCGTGGAGTGAATGTATGCCTCCACCGGGGAATATAGTCCCAAAAGAAGACCTGTGTTTATGGAAAAATTTAAAGGACCGTGACTTCATAAGGCTGTGTAACTATTAGCAGGAGAAACATGGATTTTTAAGGTGGGTGTATCACTTGAATATTTGATTTTGAAAGATTAAGGGATTTTGCAAAATATCAGGAAAGCTGAAATACGGTTTTATCCTTTGGGAAATGATTGTGAGTAACGTAACATGTATGAAAATTGAATGTATTAAGCTCAAACATGCAAAAAAATATAATTTGAAGTTGATAGTTGAACAATCTAATGTGTGAAAGCTTTATCATTTTATCACCAAACGCTGTCTGTTAAACTACTTTCAGTGAAATATTGCAATGCAAACTAGAATGTAAATCAAATACAGTGATCATCACGAAAAAATCACAAATCACGATCATCCTGATGTTTTTGACACATCAAAAACATCAGGGATCATCTTGGTTTTGTTGCCACGTTTATTTTATTTTGATTCAAGGACAGCTTAGGGCGCAGTATGTGTCCTGTCAGAGAGAAAATGTCCTTTCTGTGAATTTGAGGTGTCGGCGTCTGACACCATTTGTAGCTCTCAGACTCTGCTGCTGTAGAGCTTGGCCAGGTGTGTGAGGTGTGACAGGAGGAGCGAGTGGAGACAGAATTCCTGCTAGTAACTCCTCCCCTCTACTGAAACACACCAACCTGTTCATGTAATTAATCACACTGAGATTACAAAAAGAAAGATACACGCACACACACACACACACACCAGCCCCTCCCCTCTCAATCTCTGACCAAGTCAGTCGGATGANGCACACACACACACACACACCAGCCCCTCCCCTCTCAATCTCTGACCAAGTCAGTCGGATGAAGCGTACTGAGACCTTTAAAGGCCACCGCTTTTATTTAGTGCCTTTACCTTGGTAAAAGCTCAAATTACTCTCTCTCTCTCTCCGTCTCTCCATTTCTGTTCTGTGTGCATGTGTCATCTCTCTCTCTCTCTCTCTCTCTCTCTCTCTCTCTCTCTCTCTCTCTCTCTCTGTGTGTGTGTCCCTCAGTGTCCCAGCAGTACGTATGGAAGTTACAGCTCTACCAGAGAGTATCCTGATGATGTCATCTTCTTCAGCAGGACTCACCCGCTGCTGCAGGTTCAGCTGATATTTCACGATATTAAATTACGTTTGTGATTATTAATTACATTGTCGAGTGTCTCTCTCTCTCTCTCTGAGGCATCAAGCGACAATTTTGTATTTTTACTCTATTTTTCACTGAGTTTTACATAGGAAATTCAATTCAATTAACTGATAACCCTCATCAAAAGGACACAATCCATCAAGCTGGACGGGAAACTCCAGGATTTACGTTTTTATAAAGCTTTGCTCAGGAGAGAGCCTCCATCATTTAAACTTTACTTATGTTATTATTATTAACACTAGCGCATACATCATATTTCACCTGATTTAAGACTGCACAAATAACATACAAAAAAAAAAAGGTTCGCAAACAAGATAGTCCGTTATGCATTATGAGGATATTTTAATTTTAAAAAGCAATTTGCTCCTACCACCCTGAAAAGTAGATGCATATCAGTTTGTGGGGTCAATTTATGAAATAGTTTGGATATTGGACTTAAAGGACCATACACCCCTTTTTGCATGTTTAAGTCACACACACACACACACACACACACACACACACACACACACATATATATATATATCTATTTATAGGTAAGTCTATGTTTGTGTCTGTATATATGTATTATGCTTGTCAATATAAGAAACCAAACAGGAAACAATAAGAGATGAGTTGTACAAATTAGTGGGAGGAGTCAATAAGTTGTACTTCATCTACTCGTTTTCAGACGTCTATTTTTCAATTTCTGTTATTTGGAAATTGATATGTGTTCATCTAGGATTTTTTTTAAATTTTCTCTTGATTATTTTGTGTCATGTCTGAAATAAAACATTAAATCATATCAAATTTGTGCTGTTTCAGGAAAATGTGCTGCCGCTGGGAGAACGCCCCCTCCTGGTCAGAGTTGGTGTTCACTACAAGTTCAGCAAACTGTTGGTGGACAGAGTAGAGGCTGTGGACGGCACCTATGACGTCCTGTTCATCGGCACGGGTACATACTAATAATAATCTTTATTTATTTAAGATTTATCCAAACAAAGTGCTTTACACCATAAAAGCAGATATAAAATAATCAGTAAGAGAAAGAAGGAATAAAACCAGATAAAATATTAAAACAGGAGCAGTTCAGGCAAACGTTTGATGGCGAAGTTAGATACCTAGAATAAAGTTAAATAGGATAATATAAGATAAAATGAAATAAAATAATGTCCTAGATCAATATATATATGGACAACTAGCACACTTTTCTCTGTGGATCTCAGGCTATGTGAAGGTTTATAAAAAGCTGGATAAAGTAACTCGATGTTAAACTTGTAGTGCTTGAAAAGTCAACAGTAAAATTTTAAAATTGATTTCAGGCAGGCAGCTAGTGTAAGGAAGATGAACATGCTGTAATGTGTGTATTTCATCAAAATCCTGCAGCAGACTTTTTTTTTTTTACTTTTTATATGGAGTCGATCTGTTGCTTTTTGATTAAAACAACAAGTAAAATGACTGTTATAATAATCCAGACGCGATGTATACGAGTTTGAGATACTAATAAGAAACATGCTAAGCTAAGTGACACGCAGGTTAAAATTTAAGTTTTGATCGAAGACTACGCCCAGATTTTTGACTGCAGATTTAATAAAATCAGACAGAGCAGGCAGCTTTGGCAGATTTCTTTTAAATGCATGAGTGTGACGGTGCCTAACGGAGCCTGATCTGTCATCGTGTCTGTGGATCAGACTCAGGTCTGGTGCTGAAGGCCGTCCATCTCCCCAGAGAGCACGGACAGAGCCAGGAGGTCCTGCTGGAGCAGCTGCAGGTCTTCCAGGTAGAGCAAAGGACTTCAGTAAATTCAGCATCCATCCATCCCATTTGACTAAATTTTAACTTGACATATTTCTGGGTTTTCTCTACTCTTCTCCTCACAGCACAAATCACCGGTGACAGCCATGACACTGTCAAAGAAAAAGGTAAGAGACGAGAATGAGAGGGAAAAAAAAAANACACACACACGTGCGCACACCCACCTACACACGCACGCGTTGCACATCACACTTAGCACTCAACTCCCCACCTTGTCTCTCCAAGGACAGCTTCATCACCAGTTGCTATGGTTACCCTGGCTCAGTCAGAGCAATGATGAAGACATCTCACACACACACACACACACACACACACACACACACACACACACACACACACACACATGCATGCACATGCACACATATACCAGAAATACATTATTTAAAAAATCTGTGCGTCATAAAAAAAAATCACTCAGCCAGACACATACACACCAAGATTATGAAAAGAAAAAACCCTGTCTTTTTCTTTCTCTCTCTTTCTCTCTCTCTCTCTCTCTCTCTCTCTCTCTCTCTCTCTCTCTCTCTCACACACACACACAGAGTGACATTGTTGAGCTGTGAGCTGGATGTGTGACTCAGGGTGAAGACAGCATCTGCGTTAGCTGTTGATTGTGAACGCCTCTCTTTCGTTCACTTATTACTTTCTCCTCCTCCTTCTCTTTCTCTCGTTCATTCCTCCCTCCATCTTTCCTCCTTCATCCCTCACTCTCTCCTCTTAACCTCCTTTGTTCCTCTCCTGCCTTCTGTTTTCTCCCTCCTCGTCCTCTCTCTTTCCTTCCTTTCTTTCGGTGCTCTTTTCATTCATCCCTCCTTCTCTTTGTCCTGCAGCAGTGGTTGTTTGTGGGCTCGGGGGAGGGCGTGTCCCAGCTGGCCCTGTACCAGTGTGAGCTGTACGGTCAGGCGTGTGCTGAGTGCTGCCTGGCCAGAGATCCGTACTGCACGTGGGACGGACACGCCTGCAGCCCCTACATGCCCACCATCCGCAGGTACAACCAACCCCATGAGCTTATGCTCATCCAAGAAACTCAAAGATGATTCACGTTTTTTTTTTTGTTTTTTTTTTATGTGTGAACAGCAAAACAAATGGATTAGACCTTTAGATCACAAATAAAATGTGGATCGTATCACATCTCAATCAATTAATCAGTCAATCAATCAATCCATCAATCAGAGCTTTATTGTCAAATCATCCATGTACAAGCACACAAGCAGGATGAAATGCTGTTTCTCCAGGACCTCCTGCTGCTACATTTAACATAGTACACATAGACAAGCACTACATTTAACATAGTACACACAGACAAGCGCTACATTTAACATAGTACACACAGACAAGCGCTACATTTAACATAGTACACA
>VXCM01007629.1:0-22331 GCA_014773175.1 Lucifuga dentata | reverse complement strand
GGGAGGAGGAGGAGGAGGAGGAGGAGGAGGAGGAAGAGCAGCAGGGAGGAAGAGCAGGAGCAAGCTGCAACAGAGGGCACCGAGGAGCGCCTGAATGCATCTTAGAAGAGAATTTGTGTCACACACACACACGCTAAAACACAGTCACACGCTCAGACACGTTTACAGACACGCCGCATGCACGTTTGTCAGACTTATTTGATAGAGATCGTAAGTTATTTACTCAAATGGAGGGTGAATGATAAGCTAGCGCCCCCTTGTGGCCGTCGGAGCAGTTTGCCAGCAGATGATGGATTTTTACAACTTTGTGTCAACAATAAACCAGCAGAACAACCAGAGGGTGAGACCAGATTTTAACGAGGTGATTTTAATTAGGGCTGGATATTATTGAAGCATTTTCAGTACCAGTTTCAAAATAGTTTAACTTTGATAGCAGCTCTTAAAGGACCATACCGGCGAGTTTGCATGTTTAAGTCCAGTATAATCCATCATTCATGTTATGTTACTGATAACCAATTTCCAAAACACAAAACCATATTTTAGTTTTCCTGTTATTTTTTCAAATACTCTAATCTTTAAATCAAATTTTCAGGTGATTCATCCACCTTAAAATTCAATGTTTCACCTTCTAACACTCTTCTCCTGGGACTATATTTCCTGGCGGAGTCATACATTTTTTCCATGAAGCTCCGTCTTGGAAGGTAAAATAAAGTTACTTCGGCAAAAAAACTTAAAAGACATCATGTTCGCTGTGATGGATTATGATATCTCAAGTACGTTTCAAGTCTCTAAAAGTTGATTTGTATATTGGAATGAACTGAAACCAATGGCAGTATGGAAGAAAGGAAAAAAATTCTAAAATTTACCGTTAAAGTAGTATATTTTGTGAAATGATTGTCAATAATGTAACATGTAAGCAGGTTGTACATATTGGGCTCAAACATGTAATATCACCGGTATTGTCCTTTAAATGATACTTTTTAAAATAACTTTCCAGCAGGGAAAATCCTGAGTTAAAAATCAAATACACATTTAAAAATATCTTCCTGGCTTTTAAAAAAAGTTACACAAAGTAAATTGAGACTTTGACTTTAATGTTGATAAAGTTTAACTAGTCGGGTATAAAAACCAGGTCTATCCAGCCCTAATTATAAGTTTCTTAAAAAAGATTAAATATTGGTTTATACTCATAATTGCAGTCACATAAATAATCAAAATCAATGATGATGATCATTGATTTGACATTGTAAATGTAGATGTACATGAGGAGCGTCACCGACTTCCTGCTGTTTGTAATTAAAGCATAATTACACGTTTTGAATCCGTCGCTACTCTGTGTTGCTGTTTTTAGGGGCAGAAACTGTTGACATAAATGATTTAATAAAAATCTGGAGGAAGACGTGCATGCGGCATTAAAGGACCATACCAGCCATTTTGCATGTTTGAGCCTCATATATTCAATTTTCATACACATAATGTTACTGACAATCATTTCCCAAAGCATACTACTGGAACGGTGAATTAAAAATGTTTTTCCTACCTTCCAGACCTCCATTGGTTTCAGTTCATTCTGGTACGCTATTAAAATCAACTTGTTGATACTTGAACTATTCTTGGGATAGGTAATCCATCATCACCAACAAGAGATGTATTCAGGTTTTATTTAGAAGTTATGTAATTTTAGTATTTAAACTCAATGAAAAGTGTGGAGTGAATGTATGCCTCCACCAGGGAATATAGTCCCAAAAGAAGACCTGTGTTTTTAGAAAAATTTAAAGGACCGTGACTTCATAAGGCTGTGTAACTATTAGCAGGAGAAACATGGATTTTTAAGGTGGGTGTATCACTTGAATATTTGATTTTGAAGGATTAAGAGATTTAGCAAAATATCAGGAAAGCTGAAATACGGTTTTATCCTTTGGGAAATGATTGTCAGTAACATAACATGTATGAAAATTAAATATTTTAGGCTCAAACGTGCAAAATGGCAGTATGGTCCTTTAAACATGAGATACAAACATACATGTACAGAGACAATGACGTGCATGCACTCACACACAAACACACATCCAACCATTATTGTACCAGCCATTTCAAACCAAGCCACGCATCAAAACATAAAGTGTATATACGCTGGGATCTGGACGGCAAGGATTAAAGACGTTGAAAGACTTTGTAAATAAAAAGATGACCGTAGACGCAGCATGTTGAATGAAGGACGCAGCATGTCCACAGCATGTCACTTGTTTGACTGTCTCTGCATCGTGACGACAACCTCTGAGATGGTTTTCAGACATTCCCAGAAAAAACGCTAACAAAGAGTCTTGTTCCAAAAGGAAATGTTCAGCACACTCTTCTAAAATGACTCCAAATTTAAAGGGCCACACGGTGGTTTTGTGTTTACGTTACGTTACTGCAGATCATTTTCCTCTTTAAAACGCTTTTAGATTGACGTTCTACCTTCCAGGCAGACGCTGTTTTCCATTCATTTCAATACGGTGAAAATCAAATTAAGATTCTCTGCAGTTTCACTCTCGCAGTTTATCTCTAGTTTGATTGTCATAACAGAAACCCACAGCTGCCTGGAAGGTCAGAACCTCATTTAAAAACCTATGGTACGATTTGGAAAATGGTTAACAGTGTTGTAACATAAACAATTCTTTGCTAATGGGCATTCAAAACCACCAGTATGATCCTTTAGTTACAGGCTACCAGGATCATTTGTTTAAACCTCTGGAGTCTTTCAGATGCAAACATTTCAGAAATCCCAATTTCACAGGTAAAACAGCCCTTTTCAGCCTTTCTATTTGGGGTTATTTCATGTACAGTAGGATCCAAAAGTCTGAGACTAGGAATTAAACTAGCTTTGATTCTAGCATTGGAGAATTTGGGCGTACGGAAACGCCGGCCCAACGGCAGCAGGTCATAACACTTATTCAGTCCCTTAGCCAAGCTTCATAATAAGATTTCAAGATATTCTGCCAACAAACAAACGTTTGTGATCACATGACCTCCTTGGCGGAGGTAAAAGTGTAAAACGCTGCTATTAACACCTGTGACTTCAGAGGGTTAATATAGCAGCAGTTTTAGCATGATATATATATATTTTAATATTTTATATTGTTAATATTTGCATCATGAAACTGATCCACTTCAGTTTTCCATGAATGGACATGAAGCGTTTTGGGACGAGATCCTTCAGAGTTCACCGCCTGAGGTTTTCAGCCTGAGGTTTGGTTCGTCTGATAGGTGGAGTCTGACTGAAGACGCTTTGATGAGGTCACAGATCTGCTTTCCCGCCGCATTTCTGCTCACTGTGGGAAAGTTTCCACGGCGTTCTCCTCATGCTTTGGTCGGTGTTTCTGGCATTGATGTGGCTCAGATCGCTGCTCAGTAAAGGTGTGGAGGGGAAAAAAAAAAGCTTAAAGTGGACAGAAATGGAGAATCTGTCAATTTGTGGCGTAACATCAGAAAATGTTTGTTTGGCTTCTGGAGTCTCATGATTACAGAACACAGATGCATCTTTGCCATAGAAGTTTCTGGAAAAAAGTATTTTTGATTCTCTTATAAAAAACAAAGTTAGGCTTTTCCAGTCACCAAAAAACTGTAAATTTCCTGCTCCATACTTATGTCTCACGGTTAAAACGAGCTCTTGAAATTACCAACAGCTATTACATTTAAATATTGGTTTTGAGCCTCAAAGTACTGACAGCTACTAGAGGAAGTAATAATACTTAAAACTTGCAAATTTTCAAATAACTGGTTGAGTCTGTTTCTTTGCTGGACAAAAGGGGTAAATCATAAAACAAACGGCAACATTCAATGCAAGCACGTTTTCACGTTCGTAAACAGCCATTACCAGCTGCCTGAAAGCAGCATTGCTACAGTACTTCCTTACTACTACTACGGTACTTCCTCACTTAGGCTTGGTCAGTTTACCGAATGAATCATCGATTCAAAGATTCGATTCTTAGTCCATGAATCAGTGATCTGGGTCACAGCTGTAACTNATGAATCATCGATTCAAAGATTCGATTCTTAGTCCATGAATCAGTGATCTGGGTCACAGCTGTAACTGAACCACATACTTCCGGTTCATTCCGGTCCGTGATATATATTTATATAATTTTTCTTTCACTACATCCCATCTTTGAGATTAATCAACACATTCTAACTCCAACCATAAAACTAATGTCTGTTTGGCTNCCCATCTTTGAGATTAATCAACACATTCTAACTCCAACCATAAAACTAATGTCTGTTTGGCTCAGGAGTCTAATTTGTGTGGCACAAACACTGCTTAAGTGGTGTTTGATGTAGTGTAGGTGAGCATCCACTAGGGGGGGCAGCACACTCAGACAGACACAGGGGGCAGAGCCCAGAGAGCTGTGAGAATCAGAGAACTGAGAGAGCCACGAGAACTGTGAGAGCTTAGAGTGGTGAGAACCACAAGAACTGAGA
This sequence comes from Lucifuga dentata, assembly GCA_014773175.1. Taxonomy (NCBI): domain Eukaryota; kingdom Metazoa; phylum Chordata; class Actinopteri; order Ophidiiformes; family Bythitidae; genus Lucifuga; species Lucifuga dentata. Next base: position 17,870 of record VXCM01007629.1, on the reverse strand, counting down.
GAATCGTGAGAGCCTAGAGAACTGCAAGAACCGAGAGAGCTGCCAGAACCGTGAGAGTCGCGAGAACCGAGAGAGCTGCCAGAACCGTGAGAGTCAAGAGAACCATGAGAGTCGCGAGAACCGAGAGAGCTGCCAGAACCGTGAGAGTCAAGAGAACCATGAGAGTCGCGAGAACCGAGAGAGCTGCAAGAAATTGCCATTATTTGAGTAGGGGCGGAATGAACAATGGAGCTTGCTGGAAGGGATTAAGGTCCGCTAGTTTCTCACTTTATGACGAGATTTCTGCTCAGCTTGTCTCTCAGCATATTGAAAATGAAGCGACTCCACAACGCATTATAATGGTTACACAAGCTAACTGTAAGCAGGTGACAACAGCTGATGCACGGAAGTACAGAAGTGTGCGGACATTCCCACCCTCCACCCCCCACAGGTGAACCGGTGATTCGGTTTGGACAGGAACTGGTCTTTCTCATAGAATGATAGGACTTATCCGGTTCTTGTAAATGAATCGAACTTTCCATGTCTACAGAGAATTTCACTTTGCTCTGCTGATTGGACGTGTCTGCTTTGTTTTGACACCAGACGAAGCGCGGCTCTTAAATATGAAGCTGATCGTTAACATGCTGATCTTCGTTGGCGTTTATCTGAGATGCTGTACGACAATGTGTCGGTAATGGGACGACGACACTCTGATTAACATATGGAAGCTTTATGAATGAGTTTTAATTATCACAGAGCTTGTTTAGTGTGACGCTGTGTAGTTTCTGTTGTTTTGTTTATGAATTACCCCCAAAAATGTTTTTAAGTCTGTTTGTGAAAAGTCTTTTACACACGAAGTCCATTATTTTCATGATCAAGTATATATGACATCAAACAGCACATCATGTTACACATCGTACGTATAAGTATTTTCATCAAAGTCTCAAATTCTGTATTTTCTTACATCCAAACTGTATTTCTGTAAAAGTGGGTCAGACGTGTGCTATCATCAAAACGCTGGATCAGCCGGTACATTAGCTTTGATGCATCAAACTGTCGACGTTCTGACGTGAAAGCAGATTTAGAAATGATCTGGATTCTTCAGCTGCTGAGTTTCTGCTCTTTGACTCGTTCTCAGCAGCATTCTGTTAAAACAAAAAACAAAAAAACTGAAAATTCACACTTGGTGTAAAACGGCTTCACTCAAAACACCAAACCTGTAAACTTTCAGCAGCAAGGAGCTCCTCATGTGGCATCCAGGGCAAAAGCATCAAAAAAATTAACGAATTGGTGACACGCGACCATGATTTAACTAAAACAAAGGAACAAAACATAAATCATGCACATATTAATAAAGTTTGGGAACGGATTTACAATATGTCGACACAATAGTGTTTTTTTGTCTGGATGTCATCTGAGAGGCTCCATACAGCAAACATGACCTGAAAAGATTCTCTGTGCTGTTTTGATGTGATTTGGGAAGAAAACACATTTTGAAGAGGATTGAACTTTACAGACTTACAAGACTCTGTACAGAATGTGCATGTTTCTCAAACTGCGAATCTGGACCTAAAGTGGAACGCTTGTGACTTTGGGTGGGTTCCAGCCCAGCAAAAGGAGAGAAGTGTACAGCTCTAACAAATAAAGCTGCTATCACACGGACTCTGGAGACTTTGGTGTAAAGACGCCAAATTGTGATTTGTTGTAATGTTAAAATGTTAAAACAACACGACTCGTTTCACCTTCACTTTGCTCTCTGTCTCATTTGTTCCTTTTAAAGGACCATACCACCCATTTTACATGTTTGAGCCTAATATATTCAGTTTTCATACATGTTACATTACTGACAATCATTTTCCAAAGGATAAAACCGTATTTCAGCTTTCCTGATATTTTGCTAAATCTCTTAATCTTTCAAAATCAAATATTCAAGTGATACACCCACCTTAAAAATCCATGTTTCTCCTGCTAATAGTTACACAGCCTTATGAAGTCACGGTCCTTTAAATTTTTCCATAAACGCAGGTCTTCTTTTGGGACTATATTCCCCGGTGGAGGCATACATTCACTCCACGCTTTTTATTGAGCTTAAACACTAAAATTACATAACTTCTAAAAAAACCTGAATACACGTCTTGTTGGTGATGATGGATTACCTATCCCAAGAACGTTTACAGTATCAACAAGTTGATTTTAATAGCAGAATGAACTGAAACCAATGGAGGTCTGGAAGGTAGGAAAAACATTTTTAATTCACCATTCCAGTAGTATGCTTTGGGAAATGGTTGTCAGTCACCCGGTGTGGTATCTCCATGATGGGTGGGTTCAGAGCTGGTACCAACAATTCAAGTTGTCAGGAGGGGGGACGAGACGAATGGGGAGTCCGGAGTTTGGTTTCACTTTGTCAGTTTCTCTTTCACGTTCTTGGGCTGCCCGAGGTACCAACGTGAAGTTGGGGGGTGGGGGGAACACACCCTCTCAGATGGTGTCACGCAGTGCCACCCGATGCGGTCCGCACCCCCACCCCACCCCCCTTGTGATGCCTCTGTCAGTAACGTAACATGTATGAAAATTGAATATATTAGACTCAAACATGTAAAACGGTGGTATGGTCCTTTTTGGAGTCAAATGGCTCCTTTCAGAGGTCCTAAGCTCAGACTGAAACACTTCCTGTCATCAGGCCCCTGAATCAACCACGACCACAAACCTCCTGTTTAAGTACATGTGTGTGTGTGTGTGCGCTTGTACAGCATCCATCTGTGTGTCTTGTGTGTGTTTGACATTAGTGGGATTAGAGTGAAGAGGTCAAACCTGTAAATCTGTCCAACGGAGAAACGCTTTTGATGCTATAAGAAAAATAAATGAACTCAAGCAGAGAGAGCGCAGAAAAAGTGTGTGTGTGTGTGTGTGTGTATGCGTGTGTGTGTGTGTGTGTGTAAGGAGTTTGTCACAGTATGAGGAGGCGTTTTGTGTCCGCTGGCATGTAAGCATGTAACATGAAAGTGTGTGTAAGTCACCTCGCAAAACTGAAAGTGTGTGTGTGTGTGTGTGTGTGTGTGTGTGTGTATGTGTGTGTGTGTGGGTGGGGGGAGAGAGAGAGAAAGAGAGAGAGGGCCTGACCGCATGCTCCAAATGAAAGCATTAGTTGTGGTTTATGTTAACTCAGACGTGACGTGACGCCTCTGAAGCGGACTCTCTGCATCTCCTGGTCTTCATGGTTTTTTGGGTTTTCATGACAACTCCACACTTTTTTCTCTTTTAACAACTTACAGGCAAAAAAAAAAAAAAAAAAAAAAAAGTGTGGAAGGATCAATGAGCAAAGCTGCATGAAGTTCTATTGGCCATTCTGACTTACTACAGCCAAATGTGGCATTTCTTCCTGCCACCAACTCTTTTTGTAGCAGATTTCATCTCAGATGCAGTTTAACAGGTTGAACCTTCCTCTTAGAGTGAACGTGAAGTACGAGTCAGATCAAAACCTGGCAGGAAACTACGTCCGTTATGCATGCGTCAGATCTAAGGGTGTTTTCACACCTACGTGGTTTGGTCTGGTTCAGTCAGGTAAGTGTTTGTTCCACTTTGGGTGCAGTTTGTTGGGCAGGTGTGTTCATGACAGTTGCACACGTGTGTGAACCAAAACAACCTCACCAGACGGTTTTGAGGAGGCGGTCTCAGCTCAGCCCCAAATGAACTCGGAGCAATTCGTTTGTGGTCTGAACAGAGGTGTGTAGTAACATGTTCCATTTACTCCGTTACATTTACTTAAGTAACTTTTTTCACAAAATTGTACTTCATTGTGTAGTTTTATTGCAGGATATGTTTAACTCATACTTGAGTATATTTCTGAAGATAAAAATATACTTTTACTCCGTTACATTTCGTCGCACTCTGTTACTTTTGATTTCACCGTTTGAATTCAGTCATGTTCAGTTTTTCTCTCGCTGTCAGACACTGCACTGTCTGCTTCAGCTCCAAGTAGCCACGCCCCCACCCTCCGTTTCCATGGTTTCACTCAGAGCAGAACAGTCATGGTGGAATCAACAGCAGGTGGTTTAGAAGAGGCACATCCCTGTCCACAATCAAACGCTGTTTTCTTTTCAGTCTACTAAAACCAACAGCTACATAACATGTTTCTGTCTTTGTCTGATAAAAATGTGACATTTCAGCTTCTAAGAATCAACATGGAACTTGAGGAAACGTGGCGGTATTCTGCAACGTTAGTTACTTAACTAGCTGCTGAGCTAATGCTAACTCAAACTTTCCTGTTCTATTCTGAGTAAATTCATGAAGTTTACCTAGCTAACTGTCTTAACTAGCTGCTGCTGCTACTGCTAACTCAAGTTTTCCTGTTCTATTCTGAGTAAATTCATAAAGCTAACCTAGCTAACTGTCTTGGGGCCAGGCCAGAATTGTCATGATTTGTTATGTGATAAATATCTGATTTATTACTGTCTACTGTTTCTTTATATGATAAGATTTGGATCGTATTAGAAGCTACATGTGGCTACTTTGCATTTGTTTTTCCTCAGACGAGCCTTTATAGCTTGTTGACTATTCTAAAGAATAAGCTTGATCAAAGTTACTCACTACTCACCTAATCTTTTTAATAGATAATTTATTACTCTCATTCAAGTCATTATTTTGGTGAGTACTCTTACTTATACTTGAGTCACTATTATAAAGTAACAATACTATTACATGAGTACAGTTTCTGGCTGCTCTACCCACCTCTGTGTCTGACCATGATCTGCAATACTTCCGAACAGTTGACAGAACAAACTGTTGATGTACTGATGTAGAAGCAGAGATGCTACGTGTGCGTGGTCAACACTAAACTCCAGCTTTGAGTCACAAATCCAAACGATGCTTTGCAAAGGTGGTAACACATCAATCTTAGCTAACACATGTTCAGATGATCATGTTAAAGATTAGCATGTGCTTGTATGTTCTCAGCATGTTGCTCCATTCTCCTGTTCAGCGGCTGAAGGCAGCACATCTTCACATCATGTGAAGTAACGTGGTTTTCCACACGTTGTCTTGAAGTCAGATTCAGCTTCTGCCGTCATAGTTTGGTTTATGGATCAAATGATGATGAGGAAACTGTCCAAATTCTGTCTTTGTTCATGTTATTTTGTTTTACCAGCATAGTAAACCACTTCCTGTTCTGATTTTCTTTCTCCCGTCCTCAGACATTTCTGACCAATCAGCAGAGAGAGTGTCCTCAATGACTTTTGCTGCTACATTTTGATTTAATTGGATGTTTTCCTAATGCGACATAATAATTAGTCTCTGATTCATACCAGACTGCGGGTCTGAAAATGCTCTAAAAGCAACACGACTTCAGCAGAACTGAGACTTTTTATCACATTTTAAACATCTTGTGTTTCCATCAGGTTCATGTATTTCACTCTGTTCTGCTTTATTCATGTCTCTGTGCCAAAATTCATCTCTTGTGATTTTTTTTTCCAGAACAATTTCTTTGCAGATGAAAGAAACTTCAGATGATCTCCTCTCATGTAGAGACTTTCTTTTTTTTGTGTGTGTAAATATGTATGAAGGTTTGCTTTTAAACCAGGACGGATGTGTTTGGTGGTTTATTATATGTGTCAAAAATATACGTATGACGTGATAAAGATGCAGAAAAGCGGTTACACATGTATTTGCTTTTTCTTTTTTTTTTACACACACATGCCACACACATGCACATTTATCACTTTTTTTCTACACACAAATTTATTTAAATCAATAGAAAATACTTTATTAATCCCTGGAGGAGAAATTAAAAGCATGTAGGTCAGAAAACAGCATGAACGGACACAAACTTCATACACAACAACAAATATAGTGAAAAAAAAAACTGCACGTGCAGACAACAGGGTTTTTAAGAAATGCCTAATAAACAAGATTATTAGAAGTTATAATGCTTAAAAAAAAAAGTAATCAGATAATAATGTCATTTAATGGTCTGTACCAAGACTTTCTCTTTTTTATCTTTTACTGTTTATTTTAGTCTTATAGAGGCAAACCTGCTTCTGTTTGTTCTACATGAAGCATTTCTAAAACGCATCAATGTGAAGGAGTCATGAAGAACGTGAGAAGGCTCATTTATTACACTGGTGTGGACACACACACACACACACACACACACACACACACACACACACACACACACACATCACAGGGATTATAACATTCATTCCATACACAGAACAGAATTCATCTCTGCCTTCATTCCAAACAGCAACGTTCCACAGAAGCAAAATGCGTCTTTGTTTCCTCAAATTTTTCCATAAACACAGGTCTTCTTTTGGGACTATGTTCCCCGGTGGAGGCATACATTCACTCCACGCTTTTTATTGAGCTTAAACACTAAAATTACATAACTTTTAAAAAAAACCTGAATACACGTCTTGTTGGTGATGATGGATTACCTATCCCAAGAACGTTTCAAGTATCAACAAGTTGATTTTAATAGCAGAATGAACTGAAACCAATGGAGGTCTGGAAGGTAGGAAAACATTTTCAATTCACCATTCCAGTAGTATGCTTTGGGAAATGATTGTTAGTAACGTTACATGTATGAAAATTGAATATATTAGGCTCAAACATGCAAAATGGGTGGTATGGTCCTTTAAGTGCAGTACTTTACCTGACACCTGGTTTACAGGTTAGCTAAGTTTTCAGAAGTCGTGCAGTTCCTGCTTATGGCCATGTGGGGTGCCAGCATGCTGTTTCCAGCTTTAATGAAGGATTTAAACCACATCTGAATGGAAGCACATTGTTTCATTTTCTTTGAAGCCACATTTTCCTAAACGTTTCCTTTATTGTGGTCGTTACTTCCTTTAAAATAGCTTCTCTGTCACGAAGAATTTAAAGTCTGCTAAAGGTCGCAGTGGTTGTTGCGTGTTCGACTGGGAAGCTGGAAAAATCTGGGTCTCTGCTGGTTTCAGAGGTCTAATTGTCTGCAGGTAAAAAAAAACTCTCAGGGTTTCACAGAAGGGGAACAAATGGGATATAACAGGCAATTCTCGGAGAGAGCGAGGCAGCAGCTGGCTCGGATGAATGGAGTAGATTAGCAACTTTACGAGATCTTTAGATGTGGCGATGGCGAGGTTCTGATTCCTGTCTCCCGCTCTGCAGCATGTTTGTCATTTCTGACCACATTGAAGAGGCTGAAGAAGCCACAGCCGCTGGCCAGGATCCACAGCAGCCGCTCAGCCTCATCACCACTAAAAACCACCAAAAATCACTTCAGACAAACTTCTGTAAAGGTTTAGGAGGCAGATGGTGCCATACTTTGTGCACACAGGAATCCTGCAGACTGTGATGAGGACTGGAACTGATGGAAATACTGAGGCAGCAGGATGATCAGTTTTCAGGCCTGAAACTGAAAAGTTATGGGAAACTATAATGTCGTCAGCAGAGATGATTTCCTGGTCTGGCTACGCTTCAGATTACAGTGTGTGTGTATGTGTGTGTGTGTGTGTGTGTGTGTGTTTCCGTGCAAGAGCCTATAAAGTCTGTAAAAACTGCTGATTCTCATGATTACTCAGTGGTATAATTTTACATTTTTGTTTACTGCAATTTATTTATTTATTTTTAAATTTGTTTAAAACTTAACATTTACATGCACAAGAAAATGTTGTGATTAAGGCAATTAATTTTTTTTTATCATCATATAAACAATAACCAGACAAAAATCAGCATCAATCTGGTGTGCAGAACAGGGCCATGCACAGACATTTTAGGGGCAGCATGTAAAAGCCCNCACACACACACACACACACACACACACAAACATGAACAGAGCTCAGGAAAAGAGCGTTTATGTATGCATCTCCTTACAGAGAAGCTGTATGTGGTTCCAGAGATTATTGGAAATTCTAGATTATTCTCTGATGCTCTAGAAACTGATGCTGAATATTTACAAAGCAGAGATTAANCCCCCCCCCCCCAAATCTTTGAAATACTAAGTAAAACATTTTAAAATACATTTTGGCGTTTGTTTCATATAATTAAAAAAAACACTATTACTGAATAAAATAGCAAGAATTACTTAAAAGAGAAGTGATTCTAAACTTTTGAGCAGTAGTGTACATGCACAGAGAGAGAGAGAGAGACAGACAGACATTCTTATACTGACAGTTTGTGTACTCATGTTTTTTCCCGTCCCCATAATTTCTTGGCGAGTCGTTGGCCGAGCAGCAGGAGCAGCTGCCCTCCCTGGAGGACCTGCAGAAACACCCTGCTGCAGTGGTCCATCCCTTTAATCAACAGACCAGTCAGTGGAGAAGCACAGTGGGTCAGCAGCAAGCGCTGTAGGAATTACAAATTTGTATTAAAAGTTTGAAAGATACATTATTGTTGTTCTCTGTTAGTACTTACATGACTGAAGGTACTGCACACTCTCAAGTAAATTGATTTAATCAAGCATATAAAGGCTCCGTTAGCCTACAGTCGGTGTGAGCATTCTACACATGTTCCTCAAATGTGTACTTCCTCTCAAACCAATTAAGTAATTAGTCATTTATATTCAGAGAACAATGGAATTCTATTTATTCCATCCATGCATATGTAAAGCGTGCGTGTAAACATGTTGAATGTGTTCACTTGTAATTTGAGTGCATCAGCCCACAGTGTCTTCTCGACTCGGTCATTGATATCCAGCTATGATACATGTGCTTCTCATAATTGTAGGGATTGGCTTTGTTTGGTCATCTGCTCGTCCAAACAACTGATACATAAACAAACCAACTAATTTTTGGCCTGCAGGTATGTTGAACTTTAGGTCTGTGCAGACATGAAGACGCCGAAACGCGATGTGGTTACGCATGCACGCTCAACAAACGTCAAGACGAGCTTTACTGCATACAGCAGATTAGATGCAGGACACAAAGCTGCAGCCTGAGGCCTCTGAATGAAGATTACATAAGCATGAAGTCTAACCGATGATACAATGAGCCCGGAGTTTAAACAAGGTTTTCTATTGCTGCACACAGCAGAAAGCATCCTGTTGCTGTTTTCAGGCATCTGAGACACAAAAAGACACCAAATCTCAACAGATATTTAATCCTGTTATATATTCATTGATCTTTGTTGGAAATCTTCCCTTTCTTTCCCTATACCTTTTGTGTGAAGAGCTGAATAAACTTAATTAAGCAGCTTTAGGGTAGCCTGTAAGAAGAGTTACCTTACATAACTATGCTATCTTGGACTTGGACTGAGACTTGGACCATTGCCTGAGGCTTGAGGTGTCTTTGAACTTAAAAACAAAGACTTTTAAGTCTCAAGTTTTGACCTGATAAAATCTCTGAGAGTTAAAGGGACGATAGTGCCTGACAGGCTTTGTATAGCCACATTTAATCTGAATTAAAGGACCATACCACTCATTTTGCATGTTTGAGCCTAATATATTCAATTTTCATACATGTAACGTTACTGACAATCATTTCCCAAAGCATACTACTGGAACGGTGAATTAAAAATGTTTTTCCTACCTTCCAGACCTCCATTGGTTTCAGTTCATTCTGCTATTAAAATCAACTTGTTGATACTGTAAACGTTCTTGGGATAGGTAATCCATCATCACCAACAAGACGTGTATTCAGGTTTTTTTAGAAGTTATGTAATTTTAGTGTTTAAGCTCAATAAAAAGCGTGGAGTGAATGTATGCCTCCACCGGGGAATATAGTCCCAAAAGAAGACCTGTGTTTATGGAAAAATTTAAAGGACTGTGACTTCATAAGGCTGTGTAACTATTAGCAGGAGAAACATGGATTTTTAAGGTGGGTGTATCACTTGAATATTTGATTTTGAAAGATTAAGAGATTTAACAAAATATCAGGAAAGCTGAAATACGGTTTTATCCTTTGGGAAATGATTGTCAGTAACATAACGTGTATGAAAATTGAATATATTAGGCTCAAACATGCAAAATGGCGATATGGTCCTTTAAGAAAAATAAAACAAAGGACCAAAATAATTTTCTCTCCTTTATTTTCTGCATATTTTGATAAATATCAATATTCACCTCACTGCAGCCCCTCATTTCTGTACTGGTTCCTGCTTTTAATTTTCTCCAAAATGAAAAGAGAAAGGTGTATTTTAGCCTCCTACATTTAAGAGAGTTTCAGTGCCTTGCTCAAGAACTTTTCGGCATAGCATGTGATTGCCAGTACAGATTCTCCAATTAAACAATGGTTTCTGGACAATCTGCTGCATTTTATTTATTTAATAATTATGTTTTTATCCTGCAAATATTAGTCAGGTCCTAACGGAGAAAACATTCATGACAACATGGCATTTGTAGTCTAATTTGTTGTGGAGTTTGTCTCCATCTGTGGGGAACATAGATACATGCAGGATGAACCAAAATGATGATGATGATGATGATGATGATGCAGATGGTGATGATGATGATAATAATGATGACGATGATGATTATGATGATGATAATGATGATGACTTTTCCCAAAGAACTTCAGTGAAGTCAATATGCAAACAATGTATGAACAGCCAGAGTTTAAACAAAACAGACCCAGGATACAGGGCATAGATTGTCCCATACTTCAATGAAGTTAGGGGGGATTTGATGAGGAAAGTAACCAGATAGCTTGAAGTTGGAAGAAATAATAATAGAGCTTATTTTATCATTTCATTTTTTTTTAATATATACAATAAGAAAAGATGTAGTTTTGAAGAATTTACATCTACACCTGTGACATTTGGCAAGAGTCCTTGCCACAAAATAAATTTTCTTTTTACTGGAAGAGGAACAGGTCATATTCAGTCTTTGTAAAAATAAATAAATAAATAAATAAATAAATAAATAAATAAATTGCTGGATGACCCTTATTCTGCCCCTTAATGCCACAATTATGTCACATTGTGGGCGACGGTTATATCCTTGAGATATTTCAAAACTAACCTATAATATCTCATACCATTACTCATTGCTGTTAAAAAAAAAAAAAAAANTAAAAAAAAAAAAAAAGAGCTGCCAATAATCAATTTTGATTAATAACTGTATTTCTGACAGACGGAACTATCCTTTGTGGATTTTGGGGAAGGATTCTCAGGGCGGACTCGGTTGCTTACATTTTTGTGGAAATAAACCGTACCGGTGAGTGTTTTTATTCATTAAACTACGCTTTACGGGGTTGTTATTTGGCTCAGACAGGTGATAGATACAGTTATTACCGTAAAACACCCTGTATCGTGTAACCATGTCAATAATTAAACGCGAGCTGTAAAATTATTGTGATTTGGAGGCCTGGCTAGCTAATGTTAGCCGTCACTTTCATATTGTTCAACAGAGAGCTAAGTTAGCTTAGCGGCTAATGACAGCAACACAACTTCCTTATCGATGACACACAATTACTTATTTCTAATTCAGTCACTTCTGTTTTTAATCAGCGCTTTACTTTGTCAACTGACTTATTTTTACACTTTATGGGCGTCATTTCCGTAAAGTCTGTGAATTACGTTAACTCCGTAAGCTAGTGTTATTAGCAAATTAAAGTTACGTCATTTAAGCCTCTGGGTTTGTAGCAGTCATTCAGGAAATGGCACCATAACATAACTTTACAACCTCATATGAACTGAAATCTACGGAAAGATTACATATAAAAAGCTTACAGTGATTAAATTCTATTATCTTGAATTTCAGTGACATGAACACACCTCATCTTTCACTTTGAGCTTCTGATTAGTGATGATGATACTTTAATTAACAAGAACTTGGAATGTTTTCATGAAAAAGGGAAAAGTTACACCTCGACACACTCAAACAACAGTAGCATATCGTTTAAGATTTTGCTGACATTACAGGCTGCTAATATTAGCAATAATTAGAAATGGTGTCACTTCATTCTGTAGAATTGTAATGGGAAATTGCCAATATTCCAGATCTTTGATTTATTATGTAATTGTTGACATGTTAAGCTTGTTTTTAACTTCCTTTTTCTTCTCTTTTACTTCCTTCTTCATAGCTTGGGCTGGGTTGTCATTGCTACGTAGGCCTATAAAGCCATTTGAGATACTGTATATGATATTGGGGTTTACAATTAAAGTTGGATTCAGAAATGCTGTATTTAAGTTAATCAACGTATATGAAATTACATGTCTACTGAAATGTCCATGATCAAAGCACTGAAGCTCTTTCAGCTCTACTATTGATGAAATGCAGCTTATCGTGACCTGTGACCTTTTTCTTCCTATTCTAGTCCCTTAAAATCAGGTACTAACACATACATGTTTGCATCAGTAAGTTGCATGGCTGCAGTGAGGCATGTAATTTTTCATGCAGAACATAAGAAGGGAAAATTATTTGGCTCTTTTAAGTAAATATACAAGTGGTGTGGCTATACAAGGCATGCTATCACACATTTATTGTTCCACGATTTTGATAGGTCAAAGAAGAAGAAGGAAAATAAAGTGTTTTGGGGTATGCTATATCTTAAGTTAAGCAATGATGTATCGTCTTTCTCTCATCTCATCATCTGAGATGTATCGTAAAATATTGTTATAGTATCAAATTATGAATTACTCTGTGATTTCAGGCCCTGCTGCTCTTTTCATGACATGGATTTCTATATTTTCTCCCAGCAGGTGGAGGGATGAGTCTCTCCCCTGTAATTGGCACAGATGTGCCAGAAACAGCTAACGGGATGGTGATGCCCATCTCTGCCGAGAATGGCCCCCACGCCCCAGTCCCGGTAAAACATGGGGGAAGCAGAGTGCCCTGTCTTGGAGAGGGATCTGAGGACGGGTCCTTTGAGAACCATGTGGACATGGAGAGCAGAGTATTTGATGGGCAGGGCCGCTTGGCTGAAGAGACGGACAATGATGAGACAACATCAGATTTATTGTTACACGCCCCACACATGCTTGACGCCTCCCTCCCTTTTGCTACATGCACAGGAGAGTCAGCATCAGGAGACTCAGACATTCCAGACGCCTCCACCACTGCTGAGCCTCCTGGTGCAGCTCAACCAGAGGACTCACGGCACACAGATTCAGCTCAGCGAGGAGGCCCTGCCAGCACGTACAGACATCAGACAGAGACTGTAGGAGCTGCCAATGACAGAGAGGAGGACGGAGATGGAGAGAAGGAGAAACAGGACGAGGAGGATGATGAAAAAGAATTGAGGAAGGAATGTGCAGGAGGAAGAACAGAGGTGGAGGTTAGTTAGTCGTAAGATTATTTTTTGATATTTAGAGCTAGTTTTGACTTGACTGAGACCAAGTTAAATGGTATTTTCTGAAACTGGAACTTTTTCCTTTGGATCTGTCAGCGTGATTGAATAAACGGTAACGTCACCTCTCATCATTTCTGCTTCTCTGCTCTTCTCTTCATCTCCTCTCGCCTCTTCTCCTGCTTTCTCAGTCTTTACAACGCTACTCTTCCTCAGCCCCCGGTCCCACCACATCCTCGTCTTCCTCCTCCTCTCTCCCACCTCCTCTTCTTCCCTCAGACGACACCACCTGCCCTCCTCACGTCATGGCCCAGGTCTGGGTGCGCAACGTACCCGAGAAAGACCGCATCGTCCGGGGCATGCAGGACAGCAAGAGCCTGGATGAAATCAGCCACGCATGCGGAGGTAAAATAGATATGTGGAGATGAAGCTGCAAAGTTTGTATTTGATGAACTCGTATCATCCTTCTAAGGCTTAAATCAGAGGAAATGACCAGAGGAAGGAGGAGGAGCATTTTTATTTTATTGCTCTGCTACTGCTTCAATAAGTGTTGTTTTGTATTTCCAGAAAATCTCAAATGATACCAATCCTCATTACGTCACCATGTAAGGCCTCTTCCACGTTTAAATAGGTGCCTGCTGTGTTTTACAGTTTCACTCAGCTGCTGTTTATTCTCTGCAGGTGGGTCGGGGGCTCGGGGAGGCGGCAGAAGTGGCCAGTCAGAGGGCCGGCGGGCCACAATCTCCTCAGCTCTGGAGCTGGAGGGGACGGTCAGCCATGACGGAGATCTGACTCACTTTATCACCAAGAACCTGGAGCAAAAGATCAAGATGAGCTCCAAACCGAGTCTGGACTGCAGCGACTGTGAGTGTGAGGCTGATGCAGCCAGAGTCTGTTCAGACCAATCAAATATTCCCTTTTTCTACTGCAGCTTCTGTCTGGGGGTNGAGTCTGGACTTTGAGGATGACTGGCATAGGTCATATTGGCTTGGATTTCAGATAAATATGTTGTATAGGTAAGGGGGAACCAGACCAAGAAGGGATTTATAACTGAAACTCAGCCAATGGATATGCCTAGAATAGAATAGAATAGCACAGCACAGCATAGCATAGCATAGCATAGAATAGCATAGCACAGCACAGCATAGAATAGCATAGCACAGCACAGCACATTATAGCACAGAATAGCATAGCATAGAATAGCATAGCATAGAATAGAATAGCATAGCAGAGCACAGCATAGCATAGCATAGAATAGCATAGCACAGCACAGCATAGAATAGAACAGCATAGCACAACATAGCATAACACAGCACAGAAGAGAAGAGAATAACTTCTGTGTCTACCAAGGTGGAAATTAGTTTTTGGCTTCACAGGTGGTAAACAACACAATATTACAAATAGAAAACATTACATTATGCACTAATACTACGCACATACAGTGTGTGTTTGTATGTGTTTGAGGTGAAATAATTGCATTTTGATTTTAATCGTAAACGAGCAGAAGATTCATTTAATTTTAAAGTGATCATATTGAGTGATCATATTACTCAGTTCTTTTTTTTAACAAAAAGGATTTAAGTGTACAGGTAGGTGTGTGTGTGTGTGTGTGTGTGTGTGTGTGTGTGTGTGTTTCAGTGTAACTCGAGTTTGCGTCTCTGCTTACATGAGAGAGATTATATCTGTGTTTTCTGTTGGCATGGAGTGTTTGGTTTGTTAGGAGAGGCTGGATGTTTGTATGTTTTCATCTTCATCATTTCATATGTAGTTCCTGTTTATAAACACGATGGAGAAAGTCTGAGCAGCTTCTGTGTCTCTACATCATTTTAAAGGACCATACCAGCAAGTTTGCATGTTTGAGCCTAATATATTCAATTTTCATACACGTAATGTTACTGACAATCATTTCCCAAAGCATACTACTAGAACGGTGAATTAAAAATGTTTTTCCTACCTTCCAGACCTCCATTGGTTTCAGTTCATTCTGCTATTAAAATCAACTTATTGATACTTTAAACGTTCTTGGGATAGGTAATCCATCATCACTAACAAGACGTGTATTCAGGTTTTTTTAGAAGTTATGTAATTTTAGCGTTTAAGCTCAATAAAAAGCGTGGAGTGAATGTATGCCTCCACCGGGGAATATAGTCCCAAAAGAAGACCTGCGTTTATGGAAAAATTTAAAGGACCGTGACTTCATAAGGCTGTGTAACTATTAGCAGGAGAAACATGGATTTTTAAGGTGGGTGTATCACTTGAATATTTGATTTTGAAAGATTAAGAGATTTTGAAAAATATCAGGAAAGCTGAAATACAGTTTTATCCTTTGGGAAATGATTGTCAGTAATGTAACGTATGAAAATTGAATTGCTCAAACATGCACGATCGGCGGTATGGTCCTTTAAAGCATCCATATGAGGATAAAGGGAATCTAACACAGGGGCTGTTTATAGTTTTGTCAGCAGAATGAGCTGCTTGTCAGCAGGTCAGACATCATTATGTTGGTGGCTGCTGAAGCTGCATGCAGGTGTCTGATCCCCTGCAGAAGCTAACAGGCTGAATCAGGCTTTCAACATCATTTCTGCACATCTTTGTCATATTCAAACAGTCATAGTAATGGAGAATCAGTGTTCTGTTTTTAGCAAATTTATTGCTGCGTCTGTTTCATGCTGAGAAACAGGCTGCTGGTCTGACAAGGCCTCCCGTTTTTCTTTTTTTTTTTTTTTTTNTTTTTTTTTTTTTTTTACTATTATTTAAACTGTTTTTCATCTTTTTCTTCTCATTTTACATTAATCCGTATCTAGTCCTGATATTTCATCATCTACTGTCTACAGCACATTTCACCTGTTCAAGGAACATACCAGCGATTGTGCATGTTGGAGCCCAATATATACAATCCACATACACTTATGTTTCTGACAACTATTTCCCAAAGTATACTACTTTAGCTGTAAATTTTAGACTTGTTTTTCCTACCCTCCAGACTGCCATTGGTTTCATTTCATTCCAGTATGCTATTAAAATCAACTGTAGAGACTAGAAACATGTTTGAGATACATAATCCTTCACAGCAAACATGACGTCTAGTAGTTTTTCTTTTTTTTTTTTTTTTTTTTTNGATCCAACATGGAGCTGCATGGAAGACAATGTATTTCTCCACCAGGAAATATAGTCCCAGGAGAAGACGTCTTTTACAGAGAAATTAAAATGGCCGTGCCTTCTCCAATCATGCCGAAGTGTTAGCATGTGAAACAGAATTTTTAGGTGGATGTATCACCTGAACATTTGATTTTGAAAGAATAGGGTATTTGACAAAATAACACAAAAAAGTAAAATATGTTTTGAAAAATGGTGGTCAGTACGTTCATGTACACGCTATACGATATATATTTGATGAATTTTAATAGGATTCCATGATTCATTGAATATATATGACGTGTTGTGTAACTGCAAAAAGTTTACATGCCTGAATAAATCGAGTTACAATGACATAATGTAGGTCTGTTACTTTATTTAAGCCGATTTCAGTATAATTATGGTGTTTAGATGGTGTTTTAAAATCAATTTATTGCCTTAATCCGAGTATAATCAAAGTTTTAAAGCGTATGTAAATGTACTGAGTGTATAAACTCAGTCTGACATAAATTAGAAATCTACTCATTGGGAAGAGGCTGGCTAATAAGGTTAGAGAAAAAAAATTACATCATTTGATCTCTGAATTCCAAACGCTTTATCATTTCAGACTTTTTTTTGCTGATTGACTCTAAATGGGATGTAAACTCATACTAAACGAGGCTTTGCCCTCCTCCTCCTCCTCCTTCTCCTCCTCCTCATCTGCCGGCTGCTTTCTGCCCGAGCACATTTTAAGCTCAGACTGATTTAACAGATTCCACTGCAGCCCGTCAGAAAGGTCACATACAGCCTATAACATCCATTTATAAAGCAAATCATCTCTTGAGTTTCAGCAGGTCAGCTGGACCAGCAGCAACATGCAGAGAGTCCATCAGCAGCCGTCTGTCATGTCAGGTTTTCCTGCAGAAACAGGCTGAAGCTTTGCCCTTCACTCAGACTGAAAAGCTCTCTGGATTACAGCATCAAATAAAGTGGTCAGTCAGGTGAAACACAAATGCTGTCAGTTTGCCCTCTGTGGCCGCTTGTTCCCTCCACCAGCTGATTCAATTAAGACGGATGACTCACAGACTTTGTTTAGACTGGAAGGATTTATAATAGCTTCTGCTGCAGCCTGATGGGAATCATTTTCACAGATGGAAACTGTTTTCGGTCCGCCGGCCGCTCATGTTTTGTGTATTCCAAAAATGAAACGATTGCCTGTGTCCAAGGACTCCACCAAGGACTCAATTTACCTCTGTTACTTCAAGAAAATGTGTTTTGATATTGTTCTCTGAGAGCAGACGCCACTTTAAAATAAGACCCAGTCCTTTAAAGGAGCATGCCGGCAATTTGGGATGTTTGAGCCCAATGTATACAACCGCTGCATATGTGTGTGCATAGCATATGTGTGCATGCGTGTGTTCAGTGTATTTTTGCCTGTGTAGCTTTGTGTCTTTCTTTAAAGGACCATACCATCCATTTTGCATGTTTGAGCCTAATTATTCAGTTTTCATACTGTACACCAAGGATCAGCTCTGAGCCCCTTCTTGTTTGCTGTAGTGATGGACAGGCTGACAGATGAGG
>VXCM01007623.1:0-28278 GCA_014773175.1 Lucifuga dentata | reverse complement strand
AGTCTGTTTTATATCCCCCATAATTTTCCATTAAGGAAAAATGGGTCTGGGTTCTTATGGGTTAACAGGGATGGCTACTGGATGGTGCAATTTTCTTTTTGCAAAATGCAGTTAAAGTTATTCTAAACAAATTTGCATGTTAAATAGTAGTGAGAAGTAACTATGGCCAAATTGTCCTTGAAATAATAAACATCAGTTACTGAGGTATGTGTTGTATAAGGAAACCAAAGGAACCAGAAAGGCAAAATATGTAGCAATTGCAAAAAGTTAGTGAACCCTTTGGAATTACCTGGATTTCTGCATTAAGAGAATGTCTTAATGACTTCTCTAAAATCTATTTTTAGTCAGATTTGGAGATTTAGGTTGAAGAGGAGCGGGGCTCTGTTTTTTTTTTTTTTTTTTTAANAAAAAAAAAAAAAAAAAATCTTTGAAGAAGGATTGTAGAGATGCAGAAAGCTGGAAAAGCAATGCATCTCTATAGACCCATGTGTTCATCAATCCACAATAAGACAAATTCTGTACAAATGGAGGAAATTCAATACTGTTGGTACTTTCCCTAGGAGTGGGAGTCCTGCAAAGAACACACCAAGAACACAATATGTAGTGATGAGGATGGTGAAAAAAGAACCCAAATGTTACAGCAGATGATGGGCAGAAATATTTAGAATGTTTTAAAATATCTGTTCATACTGTATGTGCAGTATACAAACCTGATATTTGTGGAAGAAAAAAATCATGGAGGAAATATTACAGCTCAAGTTTACAAAAAAAAAAAAACACCTTGGACAGTGTTCAGTGGACTTTTTGTCAGAAATGAAAAACACCATGTTTGGAGGAAAAAAGGCACACAAAGTGGATCAAAAAATTGTGCAAGAGTATTACAAGCGGTCTGCCACCTCATGCAGATCTCAGAGACCCAGAAATACTGACGACCTCAAACAGTTTTGTAGGGGAGGAATGGTCTATGATTTATCATCACTATCATGCAAGTCTGATCAACAGCTACAGGAATGTTTGGTGGAGGTTTATGCCGCTAAAGAAGGCTTTAGACATTATTAGACACAAGCTGCACATAGTTTACCAGCCAGGACTGTGAATGACTAAACAGTAAGGCCATGAGAAGTCAATTTGTTTGTGTGTCATTAGTTAAGGCAGAATGTGTTTGTCTATTATTGTGACTTGGATAAACATCAGATCACATTTGTCTGGATTTCACCTTTCAACTTATCACTTCCTAGACAGAAAAGTTCTCAAAACACTGCTTATTACTTTTCAACAAAATTGTTTTTGTGTATTACTTACTGTAAATCCATGGAGATTATAATCAAGCTCATTCCTGATCATATAACAGCTAAAAGTGTGACAATACGGTTACAATATTTATTACTGTGGTAGAAAAACCATGCTATGTCAATAGAGCTGCTAGGACTGATCTACAGTCTGCATGAGTAACTCTAAACATGACTGTTGTTGGGCCAATGCTATTTCATCACTATGAGTGACGGAGGATACAATAGCAATTGTTTGGGGATGTAGTTATGGTGCCATGACTTCTCTCCACCAGGGAGTGTGTGGTAATATTTTCTTCTCCTGGATCAGGGATGGTGCATTCCTCCATGCTAGGCTGCCTTCTGTGCTGGAGCTCAATAATAAGCCTGTCAGCTTGATTTAAAAAGCTTGTGGCAGTATTATGAGAGACACCATCAGATTTACAATAATTCATAAATCTCAAGCAATAAAGGATAAATCAATTGAGGAGTGAGTTTAAACTGTTTTCAGTTGCCTTTTTCTCTGTGTCATAGCTCACAGGAGAGACACAATGCAATTGTGGAGGCATTGCTGCACATTTCACAATATACTTTTACTGTTGGTTGTGCTTCTAAGACACATCAAGCTTCTTTGTATGCATATGTTCACATATATTTTTAAACATTTTAAATCCATTTTTGGGACTGTATAATTAACTGTAATCCATAATTGTAATCCATTAACTGGATTACAATTATGACTCTGTCTTTATTTTGATAAATTGTGTTACGTATTATGATTTGCAGCCATGATTGATGCCTGATCAACTTTGGAACTGAGTGTAGATATGAAATCATTACAAAAAAGTTTTGTGCTAAGATTTCAAACTCTGTTGTTGTACATGAGCTACATGGTGAAATATGATTTGTTGTATTTTGCACCAGTTTTTGACTGATGCAAGAAAAAAATTTCAGATCTGGACACTTTTCAATGTCAGATTTCAGAAGATTCATTTTGTATTGAATGATATGACTGAATGCAGTTTTAGAGGATTTTACAGGTTAGAAAATGTTTTGAGACTTTGAGGTTGGAGGTGTGGTTTATAGAGGTGTCTCTGCCCTATAAAAAACACAGTGTGGTTACTGAGATTCTTCTCAAGAAACATCTGTCCAGATGAATTCAAAATTATATCAAATTTTACCGGTGAATGTCAGAGGGCTGCTCATGCAAAAAATCCAAGAAATAGTGATGAACTGAAACAGTTTTATAGGGAGAAATTGTCAAAAATTCCTCCTTGCTGTCGTGAAAAGTCTGATCAGCAGTTACAGGACATGGTAATCATTTCTTGCAAATGTAGCTTGATCAACAAATTTAACTGAAAAGTGAAACCAGGTGAGAAAATAACATTTTTATATTTTTTTATATCACATATCAGATTTAAAATATTATTCTGTTTAATACCCATGTGCACAAAGTTTAAACCAAAAAAATCAGATTGTGATTCAAATTTGTTGAAGCACATTCTAAAGAAAAACTTTGCAGATAATGCCTTAGGTGACTACTGCATACAAATAAATAGAATTTTCATATGTTTCACAGATATAAACAATAAAGAATACAATGAAATTTATTATGAGCAGAGTAACCAATTTTTTTTTTTTTTCCCCAGATTGTGNGAATACAATGAAATTTATTATGAGCAGAGTAACCAATTTTTTTTTTTTTTCCCCAGATTGTGTGTACTTAGATAATAGAAACACAGAAACACACTATGCTCAGTCCAACAGCACAAAAAGACCAAAATTATGAAAACACTAATTAGGGTTGCCTGGCATAGGAAGTTTAAGCTCAAGTTTAGTTGCAGCAGAATATCACATACAATGTCTCAAAGGGCTTAGCAGGCCCACACATCAACGGTTCCCGACCTAGCCAAAGCTGTCTACAAAGACAAGGGAAAACTTCCTGCAAAACCTGTTATTGTGTACAGGGAAAAAAAGAAGAAACTTCAAGGGAAGCAGTTCATTGGAAGACCCCCTCTATTTGAATGACCAGGTGTGCAATAGGTGGGGAAGCAAATTACTATGACACAAAAGATGCAGCAATACAGGAAAATATAAATACAGCAATTGAGTCATGATGTCGTAAGAGGATATTAAATCCACAAAGATGTAGTAAATAAATCAAGCTCTAACTCAGAGGTGTTGCAGGTATTTATTATTCAGCATAATCTCTTTCCTTCACTTCCATCAGTGATGCTGGAGCCCTCTTTCATAGAAGTCCTTTTATTAGCTGTCCAAAAAACCCTCCACAGCAAGTCTGAGGGGGGCAAATTGGGTGGGCAGGGTGGTATCTGAATTCGTTCAAAAACCACAATCATGGGTTGCAGCAATGGTGTCAACTTATGTGTGGGCAGAGACATTGTTTGTCCATTTTGTACAACTTGCAGATCCTCCTGTGACTTGTCAGTTTCAGTCACTTAGCTCAAATTATTGCAGTTGATGTGTAAAAACATGAATAGAATTATGCTGACCACCCCCCTCCCAAAAAAAAAAAAAAAAANAAAAAAAAAAAAAAAAAATCCTTGTGTGTCAGGCTCAGAACTTATAACTCAATCCTTGCACAAAAAATACACTCAGACCAGTCATATCAGACAAATTTCCTCACAAAACTCAAAGGGTCTCTTTCAATCCATTGTAGCTCTATTTGATTTCTATGTGAATAATGACTTTTGTTATTTAACATTCAGAAAAGCGGAACGCTGCTGAAACATGCCGTTGTGCGTCGGTGTCCTCAGCAGCCACTACTTTGAAAACGACTGATTAGTATGACCAACATGCAACCACAACAGTCCACAGCACGCAGATGTGAATAGTAATTCTTTACAGTGGGGAGCTCTTTTTGTTGAAGGATGTAATGGTCCAACTGACACAAAATTTCTTTGTCTTTGTTTATCTGATCAACTCTATAAATTTACATGAAGTTAATGTAACATACACAATTCAAGCTCATTAAAAACAACAAAGTCCAGTGTGCTTCTTGGCAAAGATAATAGCATTATTCCTAAATTACATTTCTTGAAATGATCCCTGAATATCAATTACCATGAGCCATGAGCATACATTGACAGGCAGGATTTATTGTAAAAATCAGTCACACATTGTTTTCCATACAAGGCAGAGAAGTGGAATGTTCAGCTCATTAAAACTGTCTAAACTGTGAAGTATCCAGGGTGGGTCCATCCTTGCAAGCTCATTTGTGCATCCAAGCATTATTCCAACCCAGAGAATTTTACTTTAAATTCTAGTGAAACCCCCAGTATTTTCCAAAATACCAAATATCACAGGACCAATTTCAGGAAATTGCCTCAAGTGCTGTGAGGTCAAAAAGGAGACAGCTCTCTACATCTCTGATATTTTACATCTATGGACCACCAATCACAGTCCTTTACTTTGATTCCTGACAGGTTATAAGACATTTAAGTCATGCAGGGTTATTGCTGTGTACTGTATGTGCAAGTCCTTGCGAATGTTATATGTCATAATCATTGGAAAAGAGAAGCTCAGTCTTTTGTCTATTTCATGCATGAGTTGATTTTTAATTCCAGGGGTGCTGTAAATACACTTACCAAATAGACCCCCCTCAATAACTTATAAAGACCAAGGAAACAAAGCGAATAACTGTCATAGTTCACACTCAGTAATAATGATAATGAGTTCCTTATTTAATATCATAATTTGTCTTAAGTGTGAATTTTGTTTTGCAGGGTTTATGAGGTTATGGTCATGCAACAGCTGTTGGTACAAGAGATTTCAGATGTGGCCACATAACACTGCACAGTATTCTGAAAGGACAACCACTGTTTTATTATAAAGGAAAAAAAATATGTCCTATCCATTTTCTGTCAGTCAAGTTTTTCCTTCTACCTGCTGAGATGCTAATGTGGGGCTTTGTTTCACTTGTGCATGTATTGTGCTAAAAATGAGATGTTCTTCATTTGAAGGGGATTTTCAAAGTGTAACTAAATAATAATTCCATGTTGATTTGATCCTGTGAGGACAGCCTGCGCAGGAAATGAAAGCATTTGTATGGGAAGGAGTTACAGTGGGAGAGAAATTTGTGTCCGGTGATTAATGGTCTTGTGCAATTTCTGCAGCCTTCCTCTGACTTATTAATGTCAGAGGTAAACAAGGCTGCAGCTGAGAAGGCTAATCCTTTGCATCGTGTGGTGCTTGGTATCTTTCTGAAAGGGTCAATAATTGACTCTGATTTAGCCTGTTCTCAGTTTAGAGGAAATGAATAGATGCCAATCAGACTGCTGCAGTTCTGTTAGCAGGGCTGCCCAGCTGTAGATGGTGAACGATTTATACCAGAGCTAAGATGTAATTACATGTACTGTCACTTCTGGTTAGCAAAAATATTTGACTATGCTGTAAGGTTAAAGTGAAGGTTGAAATAAATGTTTTGATAAGTAATGAAACACCTAATTTTTTAGGTGCTTGGAGCATATCTGTAAGCCTGCTTACACATAAACAGTAGCTCAGTCTAGATGAAAATCTTATTTTGATGATGTTGTAGTTGCACACTGTGCAACTGGGGGAAAAAAAATGCAAAAATTACAAGATCTCTCATCTTGAAAGAGAACCAAAGTCTGAAATTGATACTCATGAATCTGCGCCAGAGAAGTGAAAACATGCAAGGAGTCACTGTGATTTTGCCAATAATACAAGGAGGAGTTTGTTATTCAAGTAGTGTGTGCAGTAGTTTTTTTGTGCAGTAAAAAGAAGAAAGAGAGGCAGAAAATCAGATTCTGAATGTGTTTTGTTTTTTCGCTTCAGCTGCCAACTCATGCATTCATTGGCTATTGTTCATTGTCTTACTAGAAAATCTAGAAAATTATCTCATATTTTGTGCCAATAATTTCAAGCAATTTCAAGCTTGAAAACATCATGGGGTATCTGGAACCACTCCAAAACTTGGTCAGGATGTGTTTCTGAACTACTCAGACTTAAATGTCGGTAATGGGCAAAACAATTATTTAGTTTGACCTGTCGCAGATCAGAAAAGTTTGTCTGCAAAGCTAAAATTGTGTAATCTGCTTGGTGGAAGTGGCATTTGTGTGGGTTATATAATCCATAGAACTTGAATGTGTTACAGGTCATTTTAATTTGGCCACATATAGGTGGAAGCAACATGGAAGGTGGAAATGACATTTACCCAGTCATCACATATACAGCCGGCGGATGGAAAAAAAATAAAAATACAAACCCACTTACCAATTTCGGAGTCTTTTCAGTTACTGCTTCTTTAAAATATTTTGTAGGAGCAACCTTCTCTAATGAGTTGTGCATATATTAGTGAGGCAGAGTTATTGAGCTTCAGTAATTATTATTATGGGTGAGAAGGCCTCCAGCTATAAGAGAAGTGAAGTTTTTTTTATAGCCTGGAACAAACATAATAAATACAAAATACTGAAATGAAGACGGCAGACACCAACAAACTAAAATATAAAAGATGTTCTTCTTAATAACACACCATATATTCTACTGGGAAGTAGATTATATGAAACTTTTATTTGTGCATAAAATTTATAGATGCTGATTAACTAGATGTTAGAGGGAATTCATGGTAATACTTACACAATGCAACAATTGGCCCTCAGAAATTTATCATTCTATAGTCATTTTGTTACAGTTGTGGATAAGAAATTGAAAAGAAGATCTGCACAGTATTAGGGTCAAATGAAGTTCAGATTATGTACTTACTGCATATACTTCACCTTTTGATGAGTATTAATTGTCTTAATATTTTAAGTTATGTTTAAATTGCATCTCTTTCTGTGTAGACAGACTTGATTTCCATAAAGATGAAAACAGAAAAATTACCTTATTTATTTTGAGTCAAAGCCACTTTGCATTATCATGTGCAATCTCTGCAGAGTGGTGAGCCTTCTTAAAAATCTCATCCCTGTATGTCTGCAACTCTTCCATCCCACTGTGATTTTTTTACTTTCTTTTTTTTTCTTTTCTTTTTTTTTTTTTTTTTTTTNTTTTTTTTTTTTTTTTTTTTACCAAAACCCAAATATTCCAATATTTGGTATGCTGGTCCAGCCAAAGAGCCTCATACATATATTACAGCCAGACAATTGCACCTATGCATGTTTGGATGAATGCAATACTGAGTCTAAGGTTATTCAAAATGCTCGGCTAAGTCTAATATTTTAAAAATGACATGTACTATCAAGAAACTTTCAGCTTCTCAGATGTATACATTTCTAATGAATGTATGTATCTTTCCTTGAGACAAAATAAAAGAAAATCAAAAGAGGCAACATTTTCAATCTTTAAGGCTACATTGGCACAGGTTTTATTGGCCAATTCCAATCTTTTGCCTCTATTGTTTTTTTTTGTTTTTTTTTAACAGTGGATTTACATCTTCTTTTTGATACCTGTGCTGACATGGCTTTGACATGAAACACCCCAGATGCAGAAATGCATTTTTGGTGGACATTTCCAAAACAATGACACAGAAATATTTATACAAGTTATTGCTTTCTGAAGCATCTTTAAAGGTCCACAGCAATTTAAGATGGAGGTGTCAGATCAAAGCATTTGTTGCATCTTATGCGTGTGCAGCAATGATTGCTGCTACCTCAGTTTATAGGGAAGTCTAGATGCAAACACAGACTCAAGATTGGTGGGACTGCATAATTTAAAGTTTTAATCATGATCACTGGCAACTTTCAAATGCAGAGAGAAACATTCAATATATTGGTGTTTATTGCCAAGGTTTTCCCATCAGTATACGTCCTTTCATCAGGTGATCACAGTGCAGAAGTGGGGTGGGGACTGTGGTGGCTGACAACAGGAGCGTGTTATTGCACACTAGTCCATCTGTTTGGCATAAGCTGTGCATCAGTGAACATGACATGGTGCAATATGTTAGCATTTCCTTTTAGTTGTTTTCCACTAAACAGCTGTTAATTTGTGGACATTAAGAATTAGCACGAATTAGACCAAACCAGGGATTAAAAGACAATGAATACTGGTTTTTGCCATAATACTGTAAGCTAAAGTTGTAAGAATTTGTGCTGCTTTCAGTTGGACCTTGTCATATTGTATTTTCAAAACTGCACTATTTCTGGGAAATGACTTTTTTTTTTTTTTTTTTTTTTTTTTTTTAAATTTCCATATTTAAAGCTGAAAACACATTTTTTTTTGTGGGAATGTGGATGAATAACTCCAAGACTGGCACACATTTTTGACACAACGGTGTTACGGCTAACATGTTAAACATTTCCCATTTCCACATTCTGCAGAATCAGAGCAACATTACTGTGTCCCTAGATTTCTGTTTCTATCCATGTGATGAATTTATGTTTAATATTCACGCTCCTATTAGCTCTGATTTGGTCTCCACCAACTCCTGAGAAAATATCTGAGTCTTAGATGCTCAACTTTCTTAACCATGTTGTCATTTATTTTGCCATTTGATGTTAGATAACATACCAAGTTATCACAAATATTTTAATGCAAAAGATTACCTTCTACTGTTGGTAACACAGTTGATGCAAAGCATCAGCAAAGACTTTAAGCAAAACAGTAAATGCATAACTGTAAAACCACAGTAAGAGTCATTATGACCTGCAAGTGGCTGGAAGCTCCACAGAGCTGCAGTGTTAATTATCAGTAGTATTGATTAATGCAAGTTTAGGGTTATGTGATAGCTGATTATGTATCAGGTTGCTGCTTGCATAATCTGATGGTAATAGAGTTGATTCTGACTGGCATCATCCTGCCTTTATTAAGACATAAACCCTGTCACCCTTTACCTAATGGAATCGGCTGTTGTGAACACTTGGGATTGGAGTCACGTCTGGAAAAAGCAAGCTGTAATACCAGGCAAGACATGATTGGTCAGTGAGTGATTGAGTTCAATGATCAAAGGGATCTTAGAATCTGGTGCAGAATCTTTGTGTAGGAAGGAGAGAGGGTTTTTCTTTTTGCCTGGTGTCAGGGGTCAAGGTAGAATGTCTGTTTTCTAGATTAGACTTGGTTGGTGCTGTGGAGAAAATCTTTGGCAGCTGAGATCTCATTTGACATCTAACCAGTCTTCTGCTCTTACATTGATACTTAGTTCTGCTATCACATAGCTAAACTTCTGTCTGTGGCCTTGAAGCATGGACTTGACTTGAGATGTGGCCTTGCAAACCTAAAAGTGAGGTGGAGAACTCAGTTTAGAGCATCCTAAACCAACCTTTTGGCAAGGCAGTTAAACTGTCTCTATTATGGGTTTCAGATAAGAGAGGATGCTTTTCAGTTAGTTCATTACCACAGATGTTCGAACATCTGGCCTTAGCTTTTGAGGCAGGAGTTCTTTATGGATAGCAATGTTGAATGTGAATGTTGAACTACCTTTTTTCATCACAGAAAATTCCTCTCGTGTTGATGCTGGCTTAAGCGTGTCAGTATAACTTGAAGGAATCATTGTAAATGTGTACCTCTGAGGGCTCTACTTGTGTATTCAGCTTCACCTCACTTAGCAAAGCTTGCAAAGCCAGCTGATGCTCTCGCCATGGGGTGTGTATAAACTCTACAACTTTGTTTTCTGCTATCCTAAAATCTCTCAAAAATCCTTTACAGCAGCAACATGTATTGGGAAAATGCCACAAAAAAGTGGATATGAAGGCAAGGTTAAAAAGTTCCTTTATATTTCCGTGGTGATACTGAATGACTCATTCACCCCATGCTCATTTGTTCCCTCAGTTGTTCATGTCAGTAAGATCGTCACACCTCTGCAGGGTGTACATTATTGGCTGATGTTGGCACAGTGAGTCAAGTCTTCACAGCAGATTTTTTCAGGGAGGCTATGCTCCGGTTGAGGTTAAAAAAAAAAAAAAATCCTTAAGCTATTGCCTGCTTTTCCTTTACCCTAACCCTGTCTCCTCTGAATTACATTCATATGCAGCCATTCTGTATTAGGAACTTATGCTGAAAGACAAAGTACAGTGCCAGCACAGACTCAAAGGCAGCATGCAGGAAATACAGCTGGATGCTGATGGAAGTTCAATCCACTGATTCAGTCTTTTAAGAACAAACAACCACCGCTGTTGGAAAGCGACACCAACAGCCAGTCATCGACAGAAACAGACTGTTTTCATGGAATAAAAGTTCATCAGCAGCACAAAGTTTGTTGTTATATAATAAAGAGTTGTTGTTTTCTGACATTCAGAATACAGTAAGTTATCTCTGTCCTCTCTTCTCGTTAGAGAGCATACCTCTGCCAAAGCCAAGCAAAGCTGGACAAAATTTTGGTACCTCATCCAGGTCCTGATCAAATTGCACTGTCTACTCTATCACAGGATAAATATGCCTGTTTTTTTTTTTTTTTTCCCCAAATTGAAATCGGTGCATTGTTTTTGAAGAAATTGACAGCAAAATGGAAAAATCATTTTTTCATAGAAATCATGGAAAAAATATTCCTGGATCTGCTCCTGGACCTGGATCAGCACCAAAATTTGATGCATTCTTCCATGGGCCCTGCCCCACTCTTGTATTAAGATTAGTTAAAAATTGGCTCATAAATTTTTGAGTAATTGTGCAAACACCTAACCAACAAACAGATGTGGGTGAAAACATAACCTGCTTGGCAGAGATATTAAACAAGAAGGCACTCTGAGAGTGCATACCTCCACCGAGGCCAACAAAATCTTCAATTAAATTAAAAAAAAAAAAAAAAAAAAAAAACTTGCTATAAAAAATGAGCCTCCATGCTAAATTTCATCAAAATCAGGCAATTACATTGATTTTATAGTGGTAACCTTTCCTGCTTCAGCCTCCAGACCATGGTTGGGAAGCACAGGGGAGCTCCCTTTATTGGTCCAGGGCCAAAGGTATGACCAATGTCGAGGTTAACCCCTCAGCAAAACGTTCAGCCGCCGGCACAGAAAACTCAGGCACTTTGCTTGCATCTTGAGGAGCTGTAGAACTGTAGCCTTTTTATTTTACAGCAAACTCAACTTCATACTATGCATTCACTCTTACTGTCACTATTACAGCAGTTATGGTAACCTGGCTCTGTATCGATCGCCAACATCAACTCACTCCGCATGCTGCCACACACATCTCTTGCTTGCTGACACACACACACACACACTGCAGGTAGTGGTCTCTTAAAGGAGCTGCACTACCGTCACAATAGTAGACTAAAAATTTATTTTGGATTCTGGAACTTCTGTATCACTTTTTCCTCTCAACATTATCTGTCTCCCAAATTTAATATTCCAAATCTGCCGATAACTTTTCGAGATATCCTGCTAACAAACAAAAGGACAGACAGACAAACACCAGTGAGTACATACCCTCCTTGTTCTTAATGCTGTGCTTGAGCTACTGCAAAACTGCAGCTAAAGGACATAGAGTACACCCAGTCCTGTCTCATCGTTTGCCCAGTCATCCAGCTAAGAGAAGTTAGTCATTTTAAAGCTTCAGAGGGTAGCATATCCAATTCATAAGGGTCATCGCCTCTACATTTCAGCACAACACAGGAATATATCAGTAGTTTTGCCCTTTGTTTGCCCTGCTGTGTTTGTGCAGTTTTTCACCTTCAGTGGCCTTCATGTTTGTCCCCTTATCTCCTGTGGCCCGGCCACTGCTTATACAACCTCTAGGAAACCCTGTATTTGACCTGAGCTGCAAATACACGACAGACCTGTAGATTTTCTCAGGAGCTTAGCCCACAGCATAGTCCTTTACTTGTGCTAAGCCTTTCAGGAGAGGGAATGGGGGTCTCAATGAAACAGGGAAAGGAAATGACCTCAACCCCAGCTGTTGCCCACTCAACATCACCACCAGGATACTTAAAGGAAAGTTTTCACCACAGCCTCAGCTAGAATATTAGATTACTATTTATTCCATTTGTATGCAAATGGAATAAATGTTTAATACGAAGGCGTAAGCGCTGTATGGAGATTAATGATGGCTTGGAAATACACTGACTGGTGAATTAGTATTCCCCTGCCCATGGGCTCAGTACGAGTCCTGTCTGCCGGCGAGATGATAGGTCTGGCTTTGCAGACAGAGACATCCCTGAAAATGCGACACTGCTATCACTATGTTTCCTGTTAAGGCTGAATAAAGACTCAGTTTGGAATGAGGTCTAGATTGTATATTAATGTTAACTGAACAGTCAGCAGCATATGCAAAGGTCTAAAAAAGGGTTTGGTCTGCATTAATGACATTACCAATAAAAAAACAACCAACTTGGTGTTGGCTGGGAGACAACAGTTTGTTATTTAGCAAAGGCAAAAGTCAGTATTTCCTGTGTCATTAGAGCCTGTGTCAGCCATCAAGCCAATATAATATTTTGGTTTATAGCATGAGTGGCCAACCTTACACAAGTTTATTGATTTGTTCCCAGTACTGGCAGCCATGTGAAAACTGACTACTAAATAAATTTCCATCATCTCCATATTTCTCCTTATTTTACATCTTATTTTAAAGTGAAACTCCCTCATAAATATCAGACATATTGGCATTTTTCAGATCAGTTAATTCAACCTAAACAATGAGAGATGACAAAAGGAGACTAATTACACAGAGTGCCACTGTGGTGCCATCTGTTATCTAATCATGATATAAAACGCTTACTGATAGTGTAATATTGTATAGTATTGTATATAAAATACAGCTCAGTTGGGAATTACAGTGTGCAGTGAAATCTACACCCTGGGGCAGTATTACTGTATGTAAGTAACCAATTGGATTCTCAAGGGAAGTTGCCTGGAGAATGCCTGTTGGACAATGTCATGCCTGCTCTGATTATGATCACATCTGAAAGACTCACAGCTCAGAGAAGGAAAGGGAGAGGAAGGCATTGTGGGACTGCTGTGAGCACTGAGCTTTCTACATGCTGACCAGTGTGGAAAGACAATCTGGACAGCGCTCAGAGAGCTGGCATCCCACCACCATAATCTTGAATGTATTACCTCAATCCTCAAATGTGGCATGAAAAGTGCAGGGACACCGAAGTCAGGTGTCCGAGTAAATACAGATGAGCCTTATAAGAACTGCTGTTTGGAAGATTTTGGGGACTGAAGTAGTACCAGTACCATATATTACAAAAACATGGCTTTGCTAAACATTGGATCTTGTTTAAAGTGAGGTCTTTTCCAAGACAGATTTTGGGTCAGTGAAAGAGGAACAAAGCAAATAATCAAAAACAGTATGGTTTGACTAAGAACACACCTCAGGATACCTCTCTTCCAAATGGATGATTGAATACCTATAGACTCTGTTAGTAAACTGCTCTGTAGCTGAGCTCACTCACCAAGCAGTCCAAAGAACGGATATTTTTTAAATGAGCTGTGCTTCTGAACCATTTTGCCTACAGTTCCTCTTTTGCTGAGGACCTTAATGGCCTCTTGCTTGGGACAGGTGCTGGACAAATTGCCTTCCCTAAATGATTAATGAGGGAGATTCTTCATACCGACACAAAGAACAAAGACTGAAGCTTGTGTGATACAGAAGTTGGAGATTCATGGTGGAAATGATGAAAATAACCTAAGATAAGGTATTAGAATTCAAGTTCAAATGTGCAGGAAATAATCTGTATTCTAAATTCTAATAATCTAAAACCTACCAATCTATGTGAATTAGTTCATGTGACTTACCAGTAAGAACTGTCTCTGTAGCCAATGTTAGCATGTTAGTATTGTCCCACTTTACTGAACAGCATCATTTTAAAAATTCCAGTTGGTGAGTATTAATCTAAGGCTTATAATAGGCCAAAGATGAGTTCTGAAAGTCAGGAATATGGGAATTAATGAGTCTCTAATTTCAGTGAATACCTCTTTGGCAAATATACAACAGATATATTATTGCTATTTTATGCTACAGTATTTGATCCTTTAACTTAGTTGCTTAGTTATGTGCACCTATCAGTTACTAAATTATTCCAGAATGCCTAGAGACAGCAGAAAGGGGGGGGGGGGGGNTCAGAGTCAGTCAGTTGTCAATGTGTGCAGCCAATAATCAGCATGTTAATGAGCTGCTTCATATTTACGCTTTATACAGCTTCATCTGGTGTTAAAGCAACATTGACACGTTTAATTGGCAAACATAAATAAATAAATAAATGCATTCTGCTTCAGAGCTCCGCATTTTATATAGCTTCCCTGACATGTAAATAAGGAAATACTGTAGTAACAACTCTTTCAAGGCAAATGCTAAAAGATGTCAGTGACAGGTGTTTATGAATGAGGGAACATGGTTGCATGATGATATTTGCCCATATCGACACTATAAGTCATGTGCTATACTTGATGAATCATGACTATTGTGTCTTCAGTGGATCAGAACCACTTGTTTCTTTTGCTTAAATCCCTAAAAGAGCATCAAAGGTACGCACACTAACCCAGCGAAATCTAAAAGCTGCATTTTAATGTGGAAGTCGAGAAAGTTCTCCTTTCAGACTTTCAGTGAGGAAACAAAACTGTGCTTTATTGCAATCACATTGAGTGGGACAGACACAGTCCAACTAAACCAGCACGTTAAACCTCTGTTCTGTCCCCTCCTATGCTTTATTTTAACTTTATCTTAACTTATCTTGTGCTTCAGTTCAACCAAAACAAATTACAGTTGTTCTCATTCATATATTTTTCTGTTTCTGTTGTCAGATGACTACTGTAAAATAGGAAATTGATTGCGGCTTTCATATGCTGTTAGCTAGACATTTCTGCATGCTGTGTATGTCAGAACAATGCCAAAACATGGATTGTGTGATTGGTCTTAACAAAGGCCCCAGCATACTTCAAAGGATGTGGAAAGCAATAAAGAACAGGTCAATGAACACATACAAGAATATGTGCAAAATGTTGTCCTTCATAACTGTCTTTTCTATTTTTATTTCACTTTACCCATAATTGGCTTATATATATATTATATATATACACACACTTTATGGTCCTTGAAATCCTGCAAAAATCTGTTACAAAGGTGCATATCCATGGACAAGCACAGCAACTTCATCCCCCCAAAATTTTGTTTTTGCTAACAGTTCTCGTGTAGGTAAGCTAACTTTTGCACTTTCGCATGGATGTCGAATGTTGCTGTGTTAATGAGGCTGAGTGGACTGTGTTAATGTATTATTTAGCAAATGTATTTAATGTTTAATGATATTTTTGATGTGTTGTGTTGCAATGGGACATCATTCGCTTGAATCAATTAAGCTAGGCAATTACTAATAATATCTTTCTGCTTGCATTAATGATTAACTGCAGTTAACGGTTTACTGTTTTTGTTACTAAAGAGACTATGGTGTTGTGCTATACAAATTATTTTATTTAAATCATTACAGTGACGAGAGCTCATCTTTGTGACTCCACTAAATCTGTATATCAGCAACTTACACTACTTTGACTATCGAAAAGCTGCTTACATATGAGCAGCACTGAAATTTGACTGTGGTAAGCAATTGCTTACTTT
The DNA here is from genome assembly GCA_014773175.1 of Lucifuga dentata. Taxonomy (NCBI): domain Eukaryota; kingdom Metazoa; phylum Chordata; class Actinopteri; order Ophidiiformes; family Bythitidae; genus Lucifuga; species Lucifuga dentata. The sequence goes on along the minus strand of VXCM01007623.1, from coordinate 12,550 downwards.
TGATGCTCTGTATCTTGCTAAACATAAGCAGCAGTGTAGTCACACCAAACCAAGACAACATCAAGAACGCTGCTAGCTTTAGATCTGGCTAACTTTTAGCTTCACTCAAAGCAAACTGTTGGCTACAAATGTTACATTAGCTGTTACAGTAGCATTTCAATTATGAGCAAAGACTATGTGACTGCTGACAGTAACACTACGTAATTGATCATTGGTCCAGATCGTGGTGTTTGTATTGTGATACTGCTCTACACCGCGTATAAGCTTCTGCTCTTTTGCTTCGTCACTTCTTATGTCATACAGTTATTCCCTCATTGGTTGGACATTGAAAAGGTCACAGCTGATAAGCCAAAGTTGAATTTAGTTTAACAGAAAAAGGAACGAATTAGGCTGCCTGCATCACTCAAGGTAGCGCCAACGTTGAGAGGCACCACTCAGCTTTATAGAAAGAATGGGCTGCCAGCCTCTGAACAGTTTTAAGCAACCAACATATCTTCAGTTGAGGCTGAATTAATACACATTTCTAACATAGTCAAAAATTAATTTGTAGTTTTATAGTGTCCAAAGATATGTATATGAGGCCTCAGCACCAGTACATGTAATGAAAAATTAATGAAAACAATATTATTTTCAGTGCAAAAATGTACAATACCTCTCTGTACCCTTTATTTCTCAGTTTCTATTAGCTGAAGTTTGCTGAAAAGTATTCAGTCTATCATGTTAACCATGACCAGATTATGGTGAACTTAAGAACAATTTAACAAAACTAAGTAAAACTTGCCACTAGCTACAGTGTGAGACTTGTAATACTCATATGCCTATCAGACAAGCTCAGAAATAGACAATGCCCAAGGGCAAGACTTGTTACTGCTCACGTCAGAAATGAGGATTTATTTCAGCACATGCAATGTCATCTGCTCTACTGTTAATTATTGCAGTGTGTGGGTTTGCAGTGGTTGTGTTTCTTTTTTTTTCCTTGGGTAAGTAATCACAGGATAATGAGTGGCAAGCTGCATCAGCTCTGATTTCTCTTCCTGTCAAGAGCCTGAGGAGACTCACTTTTGAACAATAGGTGATTGATGATTTAGAGTTCCTGGACTGTCTCACACAAACAAAGGGTGATCAGCTCTGAGTCACAGGTCACTTGTAAAACCACTTTAACTTCTATCACAAGTTTTCTTTTTGCTTTTTCATTGTTAAGATACAATTACAAGCAAATGCAGTTAAAAAGTTTGATATCTGATATTTGATTGATATCACATTCATTTTATTTCATTTAAAAAAAGTAATTTATCTGTGTTCTAAGCCTGCATTAAACAGGTAAATCAATTGTGCTGCTTCACAGCTCTGACTGACTTTAATGTGTCTGCAGGGGTTTCAGAGTTGTTAATCAATACTAATGATACCAGTGACTGATATTACGTTTTGAAATGCTGCGATTTCCATTTTCCAGCCTCTGTTCATGCTTGATAGAGGATGATGCTATGAACGAGCTCAGCTTTGCCACAAGCAATGAATAATGTTCTCAAATCAACAAACAAATTATGAAGCAGTATTACTGTGGTGGTATAATACCTCTTAGCTAGACATTTCTTATTTCTGCTTAATTCGCTAACTTAACCCTATTGTGAAAATGTTACTGTTGTTTGTATCTGTTGTAGGCTATTATAATTCAGAGGGAATGAAGAATGAGGGTAGAGATACTGTGCTAAGCCTTGGGAGGAGATAAGTTTAATCAGTGATGTATTACTACTGGTCACCAATTGGAAAACTTTGAGAAACTTTCTTTCAAAAATGTTTAAAATGAGAAACACTGTGGGTGTCTCTTCAATGTTTTCCCAAAGTATTGGATATTGGAATTGTGTTTGGGGAAAAAAATACTGCCAAGAAGACATGGCAATATCAAATCATATAATTGCATGCAATTTAAACTGGACTGACATTTCCTCAGCAGCCTTTGAAATAAACAGAGGCATCAGTCATAGACTTTAAGTGTTTATTCTGCTCTTTCTGAGGTCTGAAATATGTGAATATCAAATTTGTGTTTGGATTTAAGTCTGGAGCTCAGAACTAGCAAGGACTGCATGTGGACTGCAGCAGGTGTGGGTGAAATCACACAGAATGTTTGGTGAAGAGAAGCTTTGCAAAAATAAACTGGCACAGACTGAGCGAAGGAGAGTGTGTGAGAAGTGCTTCACTCTTTTGCTAAAATTGCATGTGACTGAAATTCAAAGGTCATTCTGTATTATTTTAATTTATATAGATCTCGGTGTCAAATTTAAAGAAAACCCAAAATTCAGAGCCTCAGTAAGGCCACCAAGCCTCCAGAACAGCTTCAGGGCACCTGGGCATAGACTGTACAAGTCTAAAGCCAGCATCCAAGCCATTTATTAGTATACACCACATTCCGTCTGTAAAAGTATCATGTCAACAAAATTGTCATCTCATTGCTGACATATGTTTAAGACTAATACAAACAAAAGTTTTGCATTTACCACCCCCAAGTATTGCAAGTTTTCCACCAATAACTGGATTTACTTGTGCTTGGGGAAAAATATGGCACAGTGCGAGTGAAGTCTGATGCAGTGAGAAGGATATAGGAGAAGTGCTGAGAAGGCAACAACAGAGATGAATCCGGCCCAAAGCCCATGAGTCCCAGAACCTGAACATCTCTAGTGTGTAAATCCAGCAAGTCTTGCAACTTTATGATCAGTTTTCTCCGTGTAATACATCACTCAATCCACCCTGAGCTATCTCTGCTGTTGTGAAATGTACACTCTCAGGGATCAGGTCTGATGTGATATAATGAGAAAGTTGCAATCCAAATGTATCATTTTTATCCATTTGACCAGTGGGATGGGCAACCAACAAATGCTTATTCTAAAATATAGAACAGCATTTAACGCTTTAATCTGCTAAACCATTAATGGGATTGAGACCCCATGGCATAAGTATCAGCTTAAAGCATAGGATTCATTCTACATTCCATACTATGTCGATAAGTAGAAACGGCTTTGTAAAATATATTAGGCAAAGTATGTAGAATATGAAACACTGAGTCTGCAGCTAATACATTTGGGTGATGCTTCATTGTCAGTATTTTGGCTTATAACTGTTTTCAGCTTCTGCATAGGCTTTCAGCCAATTGTCATAGCTGCTGCTATCACAATATTGTTTGTCGGCTTGCAAGCAGGCTTGGCTGACTATCAAATTAAAAAGTGTGGCATGAGGGCCAACAAAATTAATTGCAGGCTTCTGATTGCTCTACCTCAATAGTCATCACATTTGATGCCTGAGGATGACAATCTGCTGAAACTACACAGAAGGATAACTACACATGCTTTATTTTTCATCTAGAGAGACATGATGTAGATATTAGTCATCCATACCTACAACCCAATGACTGACACCTCACACAGAGCTCAGCCAGCTGTTAACAAATAAGACCATCAGAGACACTGTACTGTATTTAAGGGGAAACACTGCAAGAAATCTGCTGGATTGCTTCATGACACAAAACAGGAAATGTATTACTATATATTATAGAAGTACTATTCTGTGCTGTCAACATAAATTGGTGATGCACCAAAGATAATTAGAATATCTCTATATTTATAAAATTTTTACCCCAGAAAGAGCTGAATCCAAGACTAACTTATACGTATACACTTAAAAGTAGCACCTCTGCTGTGCTTCATTAAGCTTTCTGTAAACCATACGGTAACAGTGAGCTTACAAGTTCACTGCATGTCACACTGTTTGAGATGGGTATAATACAATCTTATTCATAATCTATGTGCAATGATTGCCCAGTGAATCACCCCGTACTACAACAAGCATGAAAAAACCATGCAGGTTGAAATATATTGGTTTACAGACTTACTGTGTAATGGAAGTCAAGTCAACAGAGATTTTGGTTCTAAATTTCTGACACTGTCAAAATTTTGCTGCAGACTGTCTTTGGTTACTTTGGTTATCTTTACTTAGGAGTGCTACTTTGGCCTCCTGCGATCTAGGACCATCATTTTGGACTGATGACCAAATAGTTCATCACTGTGCTCTCACAATTGTTAAATATCAACTTTCACGTCCCAAAACCGCATACTGTAGTTCAACATGTTGAAATCCATAAGTAAGAGTAAATATGATCAAGTCAACTGTCATTAACGCACATTTGAATTTTAAAACAGCAGAGTTGGTGCAGATTTTTGGTATGGAAAGCTTTTTCACTTTGTATTCCATAACTCCTTGTGGCTGAAAAAATAACATCTCTATTTTTTCGTTCTTTGTCTTGCAAAGACATGGAATGTCAATCAACACTCTGGAAAAATATATGGAACCCATACAGTTGAATGTTAGAGAGATGGATCAAAACTGTTATTTACTGTTGTTCCACTGCTATAGGCTGGATGGGGAGTGTTGGGGATGTGGGAATGACCCATCTGATGGACAGTGATGACATTCACTGTGGTGTGAGAGTGTGTGTGTGTGTGTGTGTGTGTGTGTGTTGGGTTGGTTCCTTTGAACTACAACACAGAATGACAACTCCAGCCAGCTCTTTCTCACTGTAATGCCATGGATGCTGCTTCTCTCTGCTGGTGGCTTCATTATAAGGGCTTTCTCCATGAGTCCTCAGATATATTTTAAGATACTTGATATATCAAAGTGAACCGGAAAAAAAAAAAAAATATATATATATATATATATTATATATTATATATTATTATATTATTATTATATATATATTATATATTATATTATAATATATATTATAATAATAATATATATTATAATATAATATATATTATATATTATATATATTATATTATATATATTATATTATAATATATATATATATATATGCGCAGCTTCCTGCTGCAACAAATTTCCCAAGTGCCTTTTAGCCTAATTGTTGAGACAAGCTGGTGAGAAGTACTAGTTACAGTATACCAGACACTTGACTGTTTTCTCTCTGTACATCCATATATAATATCTGCTGAGCTCATAAAATAAGTATATGAGTATGTTCAGGTACCTGTACCACCGATTAATACTGAGTTCTGTGAATATCACCTTCATGCAAAGTTAAAACATGTCCTCTAATTAAATGTTTAATAAGTTGTAGAGTTAAAGTACATCTGGAGAATTACCACGCCCTATTTGGTAGCATAGACAAGAAAATCTACTCCAATGATCCAATATTATGGCTGGGAATACAAGCAAATTTGCCTAATTGGGCTAGCAGCTTTGAGTGTGTTCAACAGGATGCAACTAATAAACTAAATTACTGGGTGAAACATGATCTTGTGCTTGTTGATCTGCAGGGAATTAACCCTTTTCTCAAGGGCAGTAGAGCACCGTTCAACATAATTGTGTTTGTTTTGTATCGAATTACTATGAAATGATCACATAGTCAGTAAATTTAACAAAGTGTGCCACAATTCCAGGTAAACATATTTTTGGATATCAGTTTGTAGCATCCCTCTTTGCAAGGGTTGAGCCCATCAGACATGCAGGAATATTTCAGGAAATGTATATAGTATATGGTATCCAAGACAACAGTGACAATCTGAGCAATCAGCCACTCAGTCAGTGAAGCCTGGCATACTAAACAGTTTTTAATAATACACAAATAACACAAGCCTTTATCCAGAGCCCTGTGGTCATTCATAATTCATATGGTAATGCTAATAAGGCTTTGTTCACTCGGCTCAGACTGAAAAGAAACAAATGCAAAAGTGAAGAATGTGACTGTCTCAGGTGGATGAGATATGATCCTTTACACTGACATATGAATTAAAAGATGATTTGACTGATGTGTCACAATGATATAGCATAGTCATAGTGAAGGCAGATATAAACTAAAAACCTCTACAATGCTTTTTCTATAAAGAATTATTCATACAAGGCAATTTCACCATTTTACTTCACCAATTTTCAATTATGCTTTGTGTAAAAAAAAACAAAATCATTACTTAGAAGAATTATTCAATAAAACAGTCTTATGGGCTGTGGATGTTTAGTGTGGAAGTTGCTTAATTTTTGTACTGCTACTATCTATATCCACATGGGAAGTACATTCCAAATAACAGTAGAAGTTCTGGTGAAATTTAAAGGATTTAGACCAATAAAAGAAAGAAAATTAGTTTTACAGGCTGTTGCAGTGTTGCCAAATTAATGGATTTGTTGCTAGATCTGGCAACTTTTAAGACCCCTTTAGGGACTTTTTTTTTTTTTTTTTTTTTTTTNAAAAAAAAAAAAAAAAAAAAGAGCTTAGCAATAAATATGCCGTAGCAAAATGTTGGGCGGATATCAGCTACTTTCACAAGAAGAGAGTCATCAAATGTGCTGTCCCTCATGACTGTGGCTGAGGATCTCCAGGGCTCAGACAGGTTGCATACTGTGCATTCCGTGAGTGTGTGTTGAATAGTGTAGGCACAGGGCAGGCATGTTAATTGAACCACACAGCAGCCAGACAGAAACATGAATCAAGATAGGGAACAAACCAAACCTTCTGTGCCAACTTGGAAGGCATTAATTTAAAAAAAAAAAAAAAAAAAAAAAAAGCAAAATATATGTGAAAATTAGCTAATGATGTCATCTAGCGACTTTCTGGCAACTTTTGGAGCAGGCATTGGTGACTTTCCACAGAAGAAAGATGGTAACACTTGGCTGTAGTTATAGCTCAAGCTGTAAAGCAATACAATAACAGTTATTCAGGAGCCTGTTGTTTGAGATATGGCCACTGAATGTCTATAATATATTTGAAAACTATGCATGCAAATGTTACCTATAAATGTATCAGATGCACTTTTACTGATTCCAAAGATCAAATTCTATCAGTACTTGGCACATGGTGGGTGTTAATTTTGTACATCCACGGAAGAAATGAACAATAGTCTTAATGGCTATCTTTTGATTTAGTCATAATGCAGCTGCAATACACAGTGAATATAAGCTGCATGTTATATTGATCTGTTCCTTGGTTTTACAACAGTGAACCTCTAATGAGTAAGCTGCAGCTTGTAGGGAATGGCAGATGTTCAAGATTAAAATGATGCTGATATCAGTTATGATGTGTGATTCCACCTGCCAGTCTCAGGCAGCTGTTCTCTGCTCGTGTCAGCAGTTGGCAGCGTTTATGTGATTCTGATCAACAGTGGTTGTTTTGCTTGGAGCAGCCGGGATAGAAATGAGAATGTGCACATCCTTAATTCAGAGCAGATGGAATGTAAATGGATGTGCCTTGGACTGTACAAGGTCACTTTGAAAGACTCAATTGGAGTGGTTGGCTTATTCAATTAGCTGACTCCTCAGAGTCTCACAACAACCAGGTGGGACCCTGTAATTCTATTTCATTGTACTACAGTACAAACTGCAGGAACCTACGAGAGTGCAATGTTATTAACCAGTTAGAAGTTATTATTATGAGTATTAGTATGACATTTTAATGGCAGTGGTGATTACAATGGCAAAGAGAACACTGTAATGTGAGAGGCTTTATAGTTAAAGCTCATGAGTGTTATTAATATCAATAATAGTTTGAATAATATGTATTTTTATTTGCATAAATTATACATTGCAACATGCCTTGTTTTGTGAAGTCTGACTGAGGTTGATTTGCATGATCCTGCCTAAAATACTCAGATGATATGTTTCATAATGAATAAAATAATCATTAAACTCCTGATGGATCAGTACATTATAAGTCCCATCTCATTTCTTTTAATTTATTTAATTTCTTATCTCATTATCTTTATATTAATTTCTTATCTCATTTCTTTTAATTTATTTAATTTATTTAATTCATTTAATTTAAACTCAATCAAAAGGTTAATCAGCTGCAAATTTTAGCCAGTTTTTTTTTTTAATTGCAATGAATTCTCTATCATTATGAAAGACAAATATATAAAACAATGAAGTGACTGATAGTGATAGATTTAGCTCCACCCATGGATCTCTCTGATTCCACTGCCATGTCATAAAATGGAGCATGAAAGGCTTTTCTGCTGTTTGTTGGCTATCAAGATGCCAGATATCATTAAGAATTTGCCAAAAGACAAAGACAAATTGAAACCATTAAAATCTTGTACAACATAGCAAATTTCTTGTTTTTTATTCTACACAGATGTAGCTGTTAAGATATATTTAAATGAACAAAACCTCCTCATGTCAAAGGATGGATAATTTTGAAAGACACTTTAATTGGGAAAAAAAAGTATTCTATTGAACACTGGCTAATTAAATACTGGTTGGAATATGTGAGACGTGTGTTTCCAGAAAATGTTCTCTCTAGTTTCATTTGTTGCTTTGTTTGACTAAACATGTTGCAGATGTCTGTTCACAAATCAATGCCATATGCTTATGTTTGGAATTTTTCAAACATTTTTTTTATACTCCAGTTTTATAGCCAATACCTTGTGTTGCTTTCAGAGCTCATAAATATCAAAGCGCACTTCATTGCTACTCATTTTATCTGACCTGATTTCAAGCTTAATAATAAAACAGTGCCGTCTTGCTTCCCCAAACATTTCTTTCCTACCCATAAATCTAATTAGAACAAACATCCACCACTGCTAAATTTATGCACCAGCCCTGCAGCTAGCTACTGCAGAGAGAAAATGCACAGAGATATCTGGGTTGCTAATGGGGTCGGTTAGGGAGCTGAGGTCAGCAGCTTCACTTGAAGTCAGCTCTCTCCTGGAAGCTGGACTGTAGCCTTTAGGGACTTTCACAAAGTGCTTAAAGATGGTCAAAAAGGGAGTGCTGTTGCTGCAGAGTGAAGAGTCAGAATTTGGGATGCTTCTATTTAACTTATGCCAAAATGGAGGTGATGGCTCCTGGTACAGATAGCAGATCCAGTTTGGATCCTGTAGAATGGCATGCAATTCACACCAGACAGAGAAAAATAAAGGCTTTTATTTGTGTGCCTTGTGTCTCAGGCATTGGCAGCCGGTGCTCTCCACCGTTCACTGTCCTTGATGTCTTGGAACACTGAGTTGGAGTTCATTTCCAAGTATTCTTTGATCTGATCGATATATGTGGATCTTTGTTGCTCTTTTCCCCACAATCTCTGCTCTGTTCAGAGAGAGAGGGGGGGGTGGGGGTGGGGGATTAGAGAGGAGTAATTGTGTAATTAGCCTACTGGAATCTCCAGGCATAATTACAGGTCAATTTATTTTACTTTCTGCTACTGTTTCCTGTCATTTTTAGCTTCCAGCAAAATAGGATGAACACAAAAATAATTTAAAACAGAAAAACACCATGCAAAACTCTAGAGAAATGTGATCTGATATCAGTCTGCACCAAACTGTAGCAGAAATATAATACAAGGTAATACTAATTTTAAAAAGATTATTTTTTCTTTGTTTACTTGTTTTATTTTTATTATTTGTTCCAATGAAATAGCAGTAAATGTGCATTCTTTTGTCCTTTGTTGTGGGCAATTACAAGCTTAGATCAAGATTTAAGCTGCATATTGATGCTCACACTGGTTTATTGAGGCTCACAATACATTGTAAAATTTGTTTAAATACAGCAGCAAGGTTTGGGCTGCGCAAAGAAATTATGCAACTCCTGTGAGTTCAGAATTTGCAGGAAAGCCAGCTGCCTGCTCATTAACTCCCATTCTCTTTCATCCCAAAAGCTCTGGAGCTTGTTTCTCTTGTCAGGCTCTGCCCCGTGGCAATCCCTACCTGATGCTTCTTTTCTTTGGAGTGAGAGACTCAACTCATGTCTGAGGTATCCAAGGGTCAAAGCTGTGCAGAGAGAGAAAACACAGTGAGACAGGCTGAGCAGGGAAAACAAACTGTGGGGGGGGGGAAAAAAAAACAAACAAACAAAAAAAACATTATGCCTTGAAAATGTATTTTAATGTGCATTCTGTGAGTTGAAATGTCAGTTTTATCATACAGCTCGTGATACAGTTTGGACACATCATCAATAAGCCTGGGGTCATTAGGGGTTTCGAGTCTTTAAACATCACACACCATTATCCAGGTGACCCAGCCAAGGATGATTAGGCCTCAACTTGTGTCCCATCTGTGTATATTTAGATGAGTCACATTGGCAGATATCCAATACATATCAGATTTATTGCTGGGTCTCAACTAGCCAGAAAAAGTGAGGAGACTCATCTACCATTGGAAACTGCAACATTCAAACTATAACAGTAGATCAAATGGCAGAACACTGGAACAATTTTTGGGGTACCAGCGGAACAGACAAGCAAGCTGTGTATTGTATTTGTTCCTTCCTTGTTTCTGATTGGACAGCAAACTAAAAACATGAGTGGAAGCAGCTTTGAGGAGAAACTTCATAGCTGTAAGGAGTTGACATGATGGAAATCTGTTTTGATTCGACTGTCACGAGACATGTTCAGTTGTACAGCAAAAGGATGTTACCTGACTGCAGATGTAGACACATTCGGCAGAGCTCTGGTCCGTTGCCAGCAGTTCAATGACCTTGATTAACGTTAAAGAGTGTGATCTTTGTCCCTGCTCTGCCCTAAGGTTTCCTAACCACACTGCCTAGTATTCAGAGCTTTTATACTTTTAAAATGACCTGTCTGTCAAAGTTGTCACCTTCTCTTCACTAATTGGGTCTGTGATGGACATTCTCATTCTGAGAGGTGTTTCACTTGTCTCTGCCATGGCAAGGTCATTGCCATTCACCCACCAACTACTAAAATATTTTTGGCACTCAGGACACATTTAGCCTTATATCACAAGGATAGTATGGTGCCTGACCTTCTTCAATTTAAGGTCTGATTGACAGATAGAATATGAGACATTAATGAGAAAGGAGCAGCCAGAGAGTTCTGAGATACGTAGGTTAGGATGAAGGAGAGCTGTCACTCACCATGATCTTGGTTAGAGAGACTTTATGGTTAAACTACTGGGATTCATTAAAGGGATTAAAGGTCATCCTTTAACCAGAAAAATAAACCTGTAACTGGACATATGATTCAACATGATTCAAAGCCAATTTTAAAACTAATATTAAACAGTAGTGGCATGCCTGACAGACTCTTTTCAGTGAGTTGGATGAGCTGAGTTGCAGCTGTAAATGCGTCATACTTAACCTGCAGTTACTTCTGGTTTTAAATTGAAAAGAAAGAGATTGTATATTCCTTTCTGTCACAGCAACCCCACCCATGATAAAACATCATAACTCTAACATCAGAGAGAACATATTTGGCTTTAGGCAGCTGTCACCGCCTGTGTAAGGAGAATAGGAGTGTAAAGGCAAGAACATGACAGGTATCCACCAAACTAATTAGGACAAAGCCAGCAGTGTAACAAGGTGATTTTATGGTCAGTTTATTTGATGCTAATTGCCGAACAGAAACAGCCAGCAGAGGTTGTTAATTTTGTTATTACTCACTGCCACAACCTAAATCATTCACCTCCTTTTTATGGGGGTGACAGTCTGTGATGAAATGGAGAAAGGTAACCACGACGGCAAACATGCAGTATGTGTCTCATCTCAGTTACTGAATTGTTGAATCACTCTAATTTTGGGGAAAGTGCAGATGCTACAGATTTCACCAATTCCTCAGAATCCACTAAAAGCATTACTCATAATGACATCCATTTGCGAGATCCGCTACAGCTGTTATTTAAGACCAGGATCTCCTGAGGGACCAAATTAAATGTCACAAGACTCACATTCAGACTGAAGCCATTCCAGCGATAAGGAGAGTCCTTCCCTTAGAGTTACCCAATAAATTAAAATGCTTTTGAATAATCCTTCACAGAGCCTGTCCCCTGGAGGTTCTTTATGATACTTTAAAAGTCATCACTCTCAACCACAACCTTCAGTTCACTCTGTCTTCTGGCTTCCAATGATCCATCAGTCAGACAAGAAAAGACATATTTGTCAGCAGATAATGAAAGTCCCTGAATGATTGCAGGTTGCTTTTCATTGAGACTCAAATGAATGCTCTAGTTTCAATGTTGTCATTTTTGTAGGTAAGAATAAATGATTACAAGACAATTTATTGCAGTGTGCATTAACTTAGATCTGTACTGCATCTTTAAGTTACAGTGAATCCAAATGTAAAGATAAGGGTACCACCTACCTACCCTATTAATAAAAACCAAAGAGTGTGTAAAGCCTGCAAAGCCCTTTGAACCACTGTATGTGATATTGGGCCATACAAATAAATTTGACTTGACGTGAAACCTTCTGTCACTTCCAGATTTACAAGTCTTTTAAATTACATACTACAGACAACAGATAATTGAAATTATTAATGTTTTGCAATGCAGTTAAAAATTTGTTCATGGCACCCAGGGGAGTTTTGGAGAACTGTACTTTCCACATTCACAAAGCTGTTCCCCCATTGTTTGTTTGGCTCCCTGGCTTCATTAAATGCCAGGAACACGAGTTGGGTGCTCCAGTTTCCTCCCATAGTCCAAACACATGCAGGTTAGGTAAATAGGAAACTCTAAATTGTATGTAGGTGTGAATGTGAGTGCAATCTCATGATCTAGTTTGCCCAGATCATAATTTTCTTGCCATTTAAAAAAAAAAAAAAAAAAAAAAA
>VXCM01007622.1:0-12643 GCA_014773175.1 Lucifuga dentata | reverse complement strand
TTATTCGGGCTTGGGACCGGCACAAGGTGGACACTGGCTTGTGCCCCCTTGAGGCTGCATTTCAGTGGATAAAATAAGGCGGATATTTCAGGTGCTCAAATTTACCTTATTTTTGTCATGATTTTGATTTTGTCTGATTGTGTTTTGGTTTATGTACTCACAGTGCAACAGTCCTGCTAGCACAGCATCTGTTAGCTACCTTGCAACTTAGCTTAAAAAAAACGGCTCTTTTTTCATTTTACGATTTCCTATTTCACAACGAAAATCAGAAAACAGCTCGTTTTACGAAGACATCACGCGTGCTGTAGCTTCCTTTATTGGAAAAGATATAATGCCAATGCAGACTGTTGAAAAAGGGATTTTTCAGTTCATTTTCAGTTGGGTATCTTTTATGTTCAGAGCATGAATAAAGAAATTGTTAAAATAAATTTTAAGTTCAGTGCAGCAGAATCTATGCCATATTGCGATATATATCGATATCTATCAATAAAAAAATTAAAAAAATATCGTGATAAAAAATTTTTCCATATCGTCCAGCCCTATCATATCGTATCGTATCCCATCCCATCCCATCCCTGCCAGAACCCTGACATAGGATTTCCCATGGCGGCTGAGCAATGTTGTGGTAGGATTGGAGATCAACCCATCAGTTTGTACATTAAGGCTTTTCTACGCGTTGATGGTAGCTTTCGTATTCACTCACGCAGGCCTCACCCCGAGCTGTGGCCACCTCTCCTTCGTGCCAGGCGAGGCAGTGAAAGGCGGTCGGTGCGATGCCAACTGGAAAGCTGATTTCTGTGCCCTGCACGGTGGTCCGTGTGTCGCTCACCGACACGTCTCGCAGGATACGAGGCCTCAGACGGATCCTGAGCAAGACAGTCAGTCAGATTAGTTTTTCTAAAAATGTTTATTTTTAGAAAACATTTATTTCTAGAATTTCTCTTGTTGAGGGAGAAAGCTTTATTACCTCTGCCAAGGAATTATGTGATCACCGGCATTTATCTGTTTGTTAGCAGGATATCTTGAAAAGTTATGGATGGTTTTGGATTAAATTTCAGGGACAGATAGATGATGTAAAGACGAAGAAGTGATTACATTTTGGAGGTGAAATTACACTTATTGGCCTGGTGGTGGTGCTGCAATAACCACTTTTATATTTTAGCCTGTAACTTTTGAACCATAAGTCATAGAATGAAAACCATTTTTTTCCTGGATTCCACATAAGCCACATACAACCACATAAGCCACGCCCATTTCTGCCTGACCATTTTGAATTTTTCCCTAAACACTTTTTTTTTTCATATCCTCCAGTTTTGNTCTGCCTGACCATTTTGAATTTTTCCCTAAACACTTTTTTTTTTCATATCCTCCAGTTTTGGTTCAGTTGACACATGATGTATAATGTTTGGACCAAGCCAGAAAAAAGTCTTTATTTTTGTTTTTTGATAAATACTTTTCATACTTTCAATACTTTTTGACAGCAAAGTTGTCTGCAGCCCAGCCTATAAGATCCTTGGTGGAGGTACGCGCGCTCTGAGTTCTTGTTTTTCTCTGTGTACCGTTTGTATGCCAGTAGATTGTCATCTCTGGTGCAGCACTCGTCCGCTCCGGCTGCGTAATAATCCCAGGTGGCCTTGGACAGGTGCTCCTTCGCGTACTCCTCAAAGTCTGTCAGGCATACCATAGCCATCTCTGCACAGCGCCCTCCCTCTATGTGGAAACAGCAGCGTTTCAGTGGATGCTGAAGGATAACAGCGTCAAATAGAAAGGACATCATCACCCATCAGTATAAATTCACCAGAATAATCAATATCTCATGATAAAGGTCATTAGAATCAGGTCATTAGAATCAGCAAATAACTTGCCTAGGGCCCCAGAAAGGCTAGGGCTGGCCCTGATTAGAATCATCTGCATTCATATGAAATTGCTCATGCTTGATATATGTTAACTCTTGATGCGTTAATGTGGACCAGAAACATTTATATGTTTCTGGTCCACATTAACGCATCAAGAATTAAATAAATTAATGTTTATTTATGTATTTATTTTTTACAGTGACAGATTCATTTTCATTATCAGGATGCTACTTTAACTGCTGATACTTAAGTACATTTTTACTGCTAATACTGCTAATTTATTTTTACTAGGAATTTTAAGGCAACTGCAATCCCATTTTACTTTTTTATATATAAATAAAGAATTTACTTCTTCCATCACTGTTTAAGTTTACTGTAATTGAACAATTACTCTGAAAAGTAAAGGACCATACTGGTGGTTTTGTATGTTTGAGCCTATTAAGTACTACCCACATACACTGTACACATTACATTACATGCCAACCAGATAATCTACTTGTAGAACCTTGAAATATACCTGAGATAAATAATCCATCACAGCAAAACACACGCTGTTTTTGACTAAAGTTGACTGACTAAAGTTAAAATAGTAACAGATTCATAACTCACCGAAGATATTTGATTATGTGGTAAAATTCCTCCAGAGACTCAGTTTTAGAAAGGCTCTGCGCACCTACCAGCGTCTTAGCTGCACATTTACCTGGCGTGTGTACGTCAGACAAATTTATCTGACATGCAGATAGGGTCAGGTTATACCTAACCTGTATAACCTGTATAACACCAGCACTCTCAGCACTGTGTCATTTATTAACCCTAACGTTGTTTTGGGTCAAAACGACAGATTAAATAATTAATAAGAGAAAAAACAAAACCACAATTTAATTTTTCAACCTGTAACTCAGAGGCTTTGTCTGATTTTCTTTGACAAACATAAAAAAAACACATTTTCATTTTCAGACATAACAAACGTTTGTTACAAATTTATCCACAATAAACAAATGAATTCTTCATTCTTAAATGTAATCTAGCAAATGTAACTGGGAAACATTGAACATATGTTATCTAGATTATTTGGAACTGAGTTAAAGACAGTTTATATTAAGGTTTTATGTCATTTTTTTGTGTGATGCAGCTTGATCCTGGCAGCTGAAGGGTGCAAAGTGAACACACTGCAAAGGTTAACAACTTGCTGAGAGTTTATAAATTTACCTGTCACATCATTTCAGAGCCAACAACATAACAGCATAACAACAGCATAACACCATAACAGTATAACAACAGCATAACAGCATAACAGCATAACAACATAACAGTATAACAACAGCATATCATCATAACAACAGCATAACAGCATAACAACAGCATAACAGCATAGCAACAGCATAACAACATTACAACAGCATAACAACATAACAGCATAGCAACAGCATAACAGCATAGCAACAGCATAGCAGCATAGCAACAGCATAACAACAACATATAACAGACTCTGCCCACTCACCTGTCACACTTCCACACTTTGACATCTGAGCAGCTGAAACGTCAGTATTTCTTTAACATTTAGTTTTGAAGGGGATAAATCTGTGTGTGTGTGTGTGTGTGTGTGTGTGTGTCCTGCATTCACACAGACACTGACTGACACTGCGTGTGACCTGAGGACGACCCTGCTGCTATTGTGTTGATGCAAACTGAAATGTGCTGATGGTGAGAGCTGCTATAGTGAGGTGCTCCTCTGTGTGCAGCAGCTGCACTGAAGGCGCATCTAGAAGCTCCAAGTTCAGCCGCTGGAGAGGGAAAACACTCAAAAACATTTTCCCAACCGTCCCAAAGGCTTCTTCACTTCTAACTGTAACGGCTTGGGAAAGGCAGACAGGCCCATCGATGGTGACATTCACGTTACCGGCCTTAATGCTCAGTTCTGATTTTTAGATCTGATCTTTTTGTCTGGAAGGTACACACTCGTGTTTGTGAGAATAGCTCCGCCCTAAAAGGCCACGTGTACCAAAAAGCACAATTCCTATACACAGTCGGATTGGCCATCGGGAGAGGCAGGACTTTTCCCGGTAGGCCGCAGCCACCGGTNTTTTTTTTTTTTTTTTTAATTTTGTTGGCATGGAGAAACAGGAAACAGCGGACCATTATGGACTTATTCGCCCCCACCTCCAGCATCATTGGCATCTGCATCTGGCCATACCCCTACCCACCCCTACACCCACCCCTCACCTTAAAGNACACAGTCGGATTGGCCATCGGGAGAGGCAGGACTTTTCCCGGTAGGCCGCAGCCACCGGTGGGCTGGTCAGTGGCAATGGGCCAGTGGCCTTTGCACTGCACAATGTAATATTAATTAAAATGAACTTAAACTAAGCAAACTTCTTCTTTTTTTTTTTTTTTTTNCCATACCCCTACCCACCCCTACACCCACCCCTCACCTTAAAGTTCCGGTAAAAATTAGGATCCGTATCCGACCCTGCCTATACACAGCAGCAAAAATCAAAATCCGTTGAACAATACAATAGAACCCCGATCGGCTATTTCTCATGCAATTTATTTAAAATCTGTTAGGATGGACGCATCTCCATATTGGAATCTCCTCGTCTCTCCACTGACCCCTGCACTGTTGTATCTGTCCTCCATATTCATTTTTTTACCGAGCTGTGAGATGCCGACTCTGAGTGATGGCAACAGTGATTACACACTAAAGAATGCGATGTAAAAAACAAAAAAAAATTGAATTGAATTGAATTCTGATCTGACCGTTCACACTGCGTCACAGCACCACACATCAGATATGAATCCCATCTAGAACTACATTATCAAGTGGTCCAAATCTGATATGAAAGAATCAGATCGAGACCACTTCAGCCTGTAATGTGAACGTAGCAGATGTGACGGTTTCGCCTTGTTATGGATTTTGTGGGCGTGGCCGAGTCCAGGTAAACTCTGCACTCAACTCTGCCATCGTTCAGCCAAGGTCAGGGCAGGAATTCCACTTTTCATCTCTCCCTGACCCATAAAACCCAGTAACAGATCAAACCACCTTTATGCTGAGAGATACAGCCTCCTTCCACGGAAACAATTCCAAACCCGTTCTCCTGAGCAGCTCATGTGCAGATACGACATACAGGCGTGGCGTGGATGAAAATAAACTCGGCCACATACAAGCTGCCATCAGGATCACAGAGAGGAACCAGGAGGAGCAGCATCGTGGCTGACCAATCCACTCTGAGTACATCTTACCTTCCTGAAGCATGAAAAACAAAACATGAATTAATTCATGTTTTGCTGATACAGAAGTTTACTCACCGATTACAAATGTTCATTCTCTCTGAGCAGAAAGTCTTTTCTCCCAGTGACTCATAACCTGTGAACACATCAGCACAAAGTACTGATACTACGCTCACGTTACTACAAAAGTACTGATACACAACTAAAACATCATACTGCAAATATACTTCTAGTACTACTGCTACAAATACATATATTGCTACTCTTACTCATTCTACAACTAGGATTACAGCTACTATTACTCTGCTACTTGTAGTAGGACTACAATAAGATATCTGTCCTCTGGAGTCAAGTAAAGTTGCAGTTTTGCTTTTATTTTAGCTCATGAAAATCTTGAACCTGACAATTTTCATCTTTTTCTTTTCATCATTGCTTATATTAAAATTCTAAAATGAATTCCAGAAAACAATCTAGAAAAAAAATAGAAAAAATCCTAAATAAATTATTGATGCAAGAAAATTATTTTTAATTGAATCTCCAAATTTCTACAAATAGAAAATAAAAAGAATCTGTAAAAAAAAAAAAAAGGAAAAATATTCTAGAAAAAGTCTACATAAAAGCAACACAAATAAAAAAAAAACTTCAAAAAATACAACAAATTTAAAAAACCTAGATTCCAGAAATTTGGGGAAAAATAGGAAAAAGGATTTGAGAAACATCTTTCATATTTGTTTGTGTGATTGACGCTCACTCTTTAAACAACAAGGCCTTGAAAACGATTAATTTTTGAAGACTCGTTTGTTTTTTGTAGTTGCTAATTTCCATAAGCCAAAATTTATTGTCTTATAGTAAATCATTTTTAAAGTGGAGCTTTGCTTTAAGCAGCAAATAAAAGCCAATTATTTAACAGTAGAATTGCAAAAAATGACATCAGACTCGTGATGTTGAAGCATTAAAGTATTTGTAGATTATTGATTTGCTCATGGCAGCGCTGCTGTGAAAGACGTGAAGCAACTGTTTGTATTGTGAAAGGTGAATGGCTGCTGGCAGTACATTGTCCAGGTAACTTTCCAGAAAAGCTCAGCTATGCTATTTAACACACAAGCTGAACTAATACTTCATGCTCATTTTAATTCTCACTGTGAGAAAAGTTGAATCGCATCAAACACACAGTTGGGTAAAAAAATAAAAATAAAGATGGAATCCTCACAGTTTACAGACAGAATGAGATGCGAGGCGTCTTACCTTAACCTGAGCTGTTTGGATGCCTTACGTGATGCTCCGTCTCATTGACAGGTGTCATGTCAGAGGGCANTCAACTCTCCACCCCTCCATCCTCCACCCTCCACACCCCCCTGTGATGCTCCGCCCAGCGAAGCCCTCAGTCAGCACTCTAGGCCTCAGCGTCTCTTTGTGCGCAGAAACACCCGAAGCTCTCAGGTCAGTTATTATACAAGCAACAAACTGTTTCCTCCTTTCCTTCCCACAATCCCTCCTTCCTTTTCTGTGTGTGTGTGTGTGTGTGTGTGTGTGTGTGTGTGTGCGTGTGCGTGCGTGCGTGCATACTCCATCTCATTTTACAGTTCAACACATTTTTCATAGTAATAACAGAAGCAGACAAAAGAGAAACCTGCTACAGTTTCACAATTCCGAGTAAAATTGATAAAATTTATTTTACAAAAATACCCAGTCAGATAAGAAATAAATATATATTTACTATTTGTACAAAATAAAATTATTGCACACAACAAATAAACTCGACACATGACACTTTGCTTCCCCACAGTTACTCTCAGGATCCACTCACATCGTTTAAACGTTAGAGTTCTTATTTCACAGTTAGGGTTTATGATAAAATGTTCCTCTTATTAATAAAACTAAACAGAGCTTTGCGAACTGGATCCACATCATAAGCGATGAATCCGGTGGATCGTGAGCCAGAAACATCTTAGCACAAAGATGACGACATTCTGGAGCCGAAGTGAGATGTCAGCCAGTGAAAAGGTTTCATACATAAAATATTCATTTTTCTAAACAAAACGTTTGATTTTCATTGCTCAAACTACTTGGTAAGGATTGTTTAGTATTTTTTCAGTGTTCCTGACTGCGCTGATGTTTTATTTTAATTAATTTAAGGCCAAAACTCTGTTAAAGAATTAATTTTGGGCTCCAAGCAGCCACAGCCGAGACTTCAACTTTTCAGTTTAATAAAAACTAATTAAAGATTAAATTACAATTAAAAACCAGTTTCAAAGACTGGAGCATCCATCCTGCTGAAATGTCTGTGTGAAAGGAACTGGACTCCACTGGCTGACCTCTGACCTCCCCATGGAAAATACCACTGAAAAGCTCCTAAATGTCAGAAATGTTTCCATTTGTCTCTGGGATTCAGAGGCGTGAAGGTTTGAAGGTTCTGGTTTGAGGGACACCCTACCAGGTTGTCATGGTTACACCCTGCTGTCTACGATGACGTTGCCGTCTTTGTCTTTGATCCTGAGCCGTCCCGTGGGATAGCGGGTTTCTTGTCTGCCGTCGGCGTAGACCGTCTTCACCGTGCCGTCTGGATACTCCCTCCTCTTGTAGTCGGCAGTGTGGATCTCCTTCTGGCCCGTGTTGAACTGGATCTCCTTGGTGCCATCCCTCGGAAAAAGAAAACGCATCCAGACTCATTAAAAAGCATCAAAACCAGGACCAGAACCAGGAGTTAGAGCAGAAAGGAGATCAGGATGCTCAAGACCTGCCCTGTCATTTCAGGTTTTAATCCAAAATCACAAACATTATGCTGTAAATGTTTGGCTGAATTTTTTTTTTTTTATGCTCAGCTGATCTCTGCGGACTTACGGGTTGACCTGTATAATGGTTCCGTCTGTCAGCACACTCTCCTCCCTGCCATTAGGGAACAGGATCTTTACCGTCTGGTCTGGGAAGGTGATTTCCTTACGGCCATCTGGGAAATGCTTTTCTGAAGCAGAAATGTAAGACAACAGTAAAACCTTAACACGAGGCTGGAATTCCCCAAACCAACAACATCCAGTTGCTTCATTTAATTTCCAGCAGAAGTTGTTTCGTACTGATCAAACTTTGCAGCTGCAGCTCAAACTGATCAGCTTTTGTCTTGTGACTGAATAAAATAAAACGAACTGAGCGATGAACTTTATGGTCACGTGTTGTCTGCTCTCACCGGTCTGGTTGTTGGGGAAGTGCAGGACCTCCACGCCATCTGGGTAGGTGATGTGTGTCGTCTGGGCATCAGCGTAGTGGTAGATCTGAGAGGAGAAGCAGAGATGAGGTGTGGTTTATGCTTAACGTGAAAACATGATGTGTGGACGGCTCTGACACAAACCATCCACGTGTCCTGTCATACATGATGACGGTGCCCTATTCCAGGAGTTTTGGTGCTGAAGGAAAAAGCAGCTCTTAACCGAAAACACAGAAAGAAACCCAGAGGACACTGAAGTAGTTTCCAGTTTAGGAGTTGTTGTTGATTGAAGAGGAGAAACTGCTGTTACTTATTTTGGCTTCAAGATGACAGATTTGTTCACTCTGTTTATTTTTCCCTTTCTCTTCCCCTACTTCCTTTCCTCCAGACCTCTTTGCTTGGCCATTCACTGATGAAGGCCGGTGCATTTACGTCACACAAACACTGTCTGTGTTATTTCAAATATTGAGTGTTGCACGACAATGCGAGCCGACCTTTAGACCGTTGCTGCTGAAACTATGGCATGTTTGTCCACGCAGCCACTGTCACGTCCACGTTAAGCATAAACCAGGATTAAGTGTGTAACCAGCAGATAAATTCAGAGATGTTCATGATTCATCATAGAAAAACTTTAAAGAAAATTCTCTTGTAGAAATGACAATTTGCTCAGTGTAGTTTGATGTTTCGACCAACAAATTCAAATCAGAGCAATCCTCCCCTCCCTCAACTGTGCCTGCTGGGCCTTTGAGCAAGGCACATGACACACAGTTGTTCCCACAGAGCAGCTCAATGTCCAGCAGACCTTAGTGAACAAGGTTTTATATAAAAACACTCCTCAGAATGTCCCCGCTAAATGTCTCACCACTCTCTGGTCGGCCATGACCTGCTTGGTGTCTCCGTTGAAGAAGGTGACTTTGGCCGTCAGTCCGTCTGCTGAAACCTCCTTCCTGGTCCCGTTGGGGAAAATGATGAGGCGCTCGCCGTTGGCCAGGATCTTCTCAGTCTGGAAGGATCAGAACCAGAGCAGACTATGTTAGAAATCATATTTAAATTACATAATTATTTAAATTGTAGCGATTTCCTCTGTGGAATTGATGACATGGAAAGAATAAATAAAATGATTATTTGATTTCTTAGATACAGAGGTTTTTGTAAATGAACGTACAGTCGTTGGACTTGTTCTCACCTTCCCGTCAGGGTGCGTGACCTCTTCACACGACCTGGCTTCTCTGGCCTCCGCTTCATTCTGGAGAGAATCTTCCTGTTAAAACACGTGAAGCAGTTTAATCAGCATGGGCGTTAGTGACTCCTGCATGGCTGATCACAAGTGTGAGCCAGCATGTGAGACCTGTGTGTGTGTGTGCATTTATATTTATATTTTTAGATACTTTAACATATATGTTCATGTTTTTCATTCTTTTGTCCCTGTATGTCTCGTTTCTGTTGCTGGACAAAATACCAGCTGTACTGATGCCTAAGTTCATATTTTTATCCTGTTCATTTTGTTTGTTCTGCTTATTAAACTCCACATGCTCTTTTTTGATTTTCTGTTTTTTTTTTCTCTCTGCATGCGTTCAGGATTTGCTGCTGCACAGTGAAGCTGCAGCTTTATGACTCTTACCTGGGGTGAGGTATGTGAGCATTGCTGATTTGGTAGTTTGTCCTGGCTCCTCTCCTCTGCCATTCTCTTCCCAGTTAATGAGGAGGAGGAGAAGGAGGAGGAGGAGGAAGAAGAGGAGCCTGGTCCTGCTGGTCTCCTCAGGCTACTTTTTATCCCTGCTGAGAATCAACCAAACATCATTATATCAAAGACGATATAGGTTTTAATTAAGAAATGAAGCTATAAAATTAAACTTCAAATTATCGCTTAGATCATTTTATCTTACATTTTTATAAAACACTTCTTTTAGATAAGAGCTAAGCTTAAGTCATGATTTAAGTATTTATTTTCAGGGGAAAAACTGATTTTTTTTTTTTTTTTTTTTNTTTTTTTTTTTTTTTTTTTTGCATCAGTGTGCTTGGTGTTAATTCTTCTAACACCGTTGCGGTCACTGAGCAGGTCTCCTACCTGCAGCTCCCAGGCTGTTCTCCTTCAGCTGGCTCCCTCTAGTGGCTGCTGCAGCACTGCAGTCTCTGGAGTCAAGTGGACTCTGGAGGAAAACAAAAAAAAAAAAANAAAAAAAAAAAAAAAGGAAGTTTATATGACAAAACATTTCAAGAAATTCACATATATCTGATTTGAAACAGTATAAATGTGCTTACAGCAAATTTAACTGCTTTGGTTGCAGTTGACATGCTGCTCTGAAACATTTTTGGTTTGTCTTTCATCTCTTTGTCCTCTGCATCTACAGCATTTTTCTTCCAGGCACCCAGGCGAAGTTTTTCTAACATGCAGACCTTAAAATAAAACAGTTATGTATCACAATTAAAAACAGAAGCACAAGGGCTGAGAATACAAACAAATCTTCATAGCAAATGAGAGTGCAGTAATCATACCAACAACTGTTTAAAAACAACTTAATGCAGATTTTTGCCAGTTACGCCCAAAGGGTCAGAGGTCAGGCGTGTACCTCGTCCTTGAGGGCGCCATTCTCCTGGCTGAGGCAGCTGATCTGCTGTCGCAGGCGGCTGTGTGTGGAAGCCCAGCGGCTCTCCCTCCTCCTCAGCTCCTCCTGCTGGGAGCTTAGCTGCTGCTTCAATGCCTGGAGGAGGAGGAGGAGGAGGAGGAGGAGAAAGACATTTCCACCATTGGAAGGTTTCAGATATTGTTTGTTGTTCTGTCACTGCTTTGATTTAGGTAGAAACAGCTAGCTAGAAAAGCGACTCATATGTCTGATGGGATTCTGCTTTATGTAGGAAAGATTTATCACAGCCAACGTTTAAATTATGGTTTATACACAAACCTAGTGACTATGACAAACTTCACTTTGACGTGCTAACTCAACTTATCATCTAATTGCTCCATAATTCTCTGGCGATTCATTGGCACAGGTTTGAAGTTGCTAGCATGAGATACGTTGTTTGTGTACGTGTCACCTGGATCTCCTCTCGTTCCTTCTTGTCAGGCATGGCTCTAGCAGCCAAGGCGTGCTTCTCAAACAGTTTGCGCTCCTTCTGCAGCTTCCTGTTCTCCTCCTTCTTGTACTCCTCAAACTTGGCCAGCTCCTCTGACCTCATCTTCTCAAACGCCAAACACTCCTTCCTACAAACAGCAATAAAGTAGAGATAAAATCACACAACAGTGGAGAATCTCTTCTCTTTGGAGAAACAAAATCAAGCTGCATTGTCTCCCCAGCGTGTAACTGGAGAACACTATGCTGACGTGACTTATATTGGACCATGTGCATCAAATTGTGGTTTTAGTCTCTAAACTGGCTGATTAATCCCTGGGAGGAGGATGGATTCTGCTGGAGTCTACACACGGCCTGGACGAGATCAGAACTAAACGACATTGTGACTTTGATATGAAGGAATCAGCTCTCTGAGAAACTCTCCAAAAATCATGATTATAATCTAAAATCATCGTCAGCTGCAGACAGATGCTCCACCTCAGGTTCTCCTGGGTTTTCTCGTTCTCCTGTCTGAGTTTGGCCAGAGCAGCGTTCTCCTTCTTAAAGCGTTCGATCTCAATCTCCAACTCAACCAGTCTCTCCCTCAGATGTCTGGACTGGAGTGCTGTAAACACGCACGCACACACACACACACACACACACACACACACACACACACACAAAAACAACTTTACCTTTATCTGATTAAATGAGTTATCACGGCGATGTGCGCCTTAGAGTTAACGGATAATCTAATCAGCCCTGTGATAAAAATTAAATGTATCTTCTTCAAAAGGTTTGGGGAGAAGAGAAACATGATATTGGATATTGATTATGTACTACAAGCGTTTGTCTCACCTGGTGCCTCCTCTGACGTTCTGGGCTCAGGAGCAACAGCAGTAGGAGGAAGAGGTGCATTCTGGGCTTTTGGCTTCAGTGAGGGGAACAGCTTTGTCATGAGCTGGGAGGCAGAAGGAGGTGGCTCTGGTTTCTGACTGGCTGAACTTTCAGCCACAGCCTTATCTAGCTCCATACCTTTGCTCACTGCCACCTTCCTCGTCAGAGTCCTCTCTGCTGGTGAGACTCGGTTGTCTGTTGCCATAGAAACCGGACTGGTTTCAGCAGCTGGATCTTCTGAGTGGCTCCATGTGTCATCGTCATCGAACACCAACCTCGCCTGCTGGTTTTCTTCTTCCTTCTCCATCAGAGTGGAGTTATCAGCATCACTGAGGACACAGTTCTCCTTGCCGTCCCCTCGCATCACATCTGGAGACGGCTCGCTGCGGTGCTCCCCACCCTCGTACGGCCGC
>VXCM01007621.1:0-20630 GCA_014773175.1 Lucifuga dentata | reverse complement strand
GATGGAGGCAGATGATTCGCCGTGGTGACCCCTGAAGGGAAAGCCGAAAGGAAAAGAAGAAGAAGACAAGGAGACCATATCAACAGTTGTTTAGGACAACTGTAACTAATGACAAAACATATTGTCACAGTAAGCATGTGTACATGTGCATGTATGTTTTTTTAATAGATTTTCTACTGCTGCTGCTCACAGCTGATTTTCATTTGGTTTTATCTAAAATCCACACACACTTGAACTCCAGGTTGTTGTCCTGTAGCTAGTGTCTGAGAGGTAATTCATCATCACTCTATTCTTATCTGCTGGCCTANCCCCCCCCCACACACACACACATACATACACACACACAGGTGCAGGACAGACTACTGATATTTAACTATGGTGCAGCTCCATTCAACAAGCCTGCGGCACTCTGCAACCCTCAGCAGCATGTACACACACACACACACACACACACACACACACACACAGCTAGCAGCTAGGATATCCTTTACCAGACATTGACTTAAACACACCTGCTGATTTTGTCAGGGGCTGGTTAAAGGGTGAGGATTCAAATGCAGGTTTAAGGCAGGATTACATGAATAAACAGTCTTTAATTGTGGATGGCAAAAAATAAAGAATCAGTCTAGCAGAATATCAGGCAAACAGATAGAAAAAATAGGCAGAGAACAATAATCACCAACCAGTGAAACAGGATGAAGTCAGGATACAAAAACTGGGTTTACCAGGCAGAGAATCAGGCGAGCATATTGGTAATCTCACAACACAGTAAACAGGTCAGAAACAGCAAAACACACAAGAGCACGAGGAACACAAGCACATAACACATCTGGCAGAGAACAAAGACACCATGGGCTGTAGAAATAAACATGCGAGTGATGGAGAACATCTGAGGAGGTCAGGTGTCTGGCAGTGGAGGGAGAAATCACAAAACAGACAGCAGGTGGGAAAACAAAGGAACACAAGAAAGCAAAGGTGACTACTAGAGGACAGGTCGTGAAATGCAGATTCATGACAGATTTCTACCTTCATTTCTCTACATAAGAGATGTGACAGCAGACAGGCAGTTAAACCATCCAACTTAGTCTATCAGATGAAGATATTAGCAGATTAAGATCACCTGAAGTCCAACTGTGGTCTGTATGGACAGTAAAAGTTTGGGCACACTATTGCTCATCATCCAAACCATTGGCCCCGTGTAATAAAGGTAAATGTGGTTTAAGGCACCAAAATTACATTTCTAAAAGTCAACCTTTTTCTAAAAACATCATCCCTGTTTCTGTGGACAATCCACAGAGCTACTCTGTCTTAACTGACAACAACCCACCAACTGTCTGTGCAATGACAAATGTACTGAACACACTCAGGCTCCACAGAGGACAAGCCCTTTTAATTTGAATGACTTTTGACCTTACCTATTGCATGTCCTTCAGACCACCTTCATATTTTCACATTCATGTCTGGCAATAGAATAACAACATCTAAACCATCAGTGTGTTGTTACTTTGGAGTGGGATGAACATTGGGGTCAGGGGTCACTGGTCAGACTCTACTCATGTTTAAAGTTCTGTTGTGTTTCCTATTCTCCACTGTCATGTTTTTCTAATGTTGTAAATACTCTACAAAGGAAAAATCTTTGTTCTTTAACCCTGTAACAGTTGTCAGTCACCTCCTTCTTAAATTGAGGTGACTCCTGTTCTAATTCTTTTTGGTCAATAATGTGTCAAATCATTAAAACACTTTAGATTTAATTAATCTTGAGTGATATCAGGAATCATCACAATCAGACAAACAGATGCAGGCCAAAACATCACTTCTCCCTAAAGGTCACATTCCAAAACACCAGAGCGTAGTCCACCAAAAAATCTCATTTCTGAACACTAGTGCAGCGCCCGTTCACAATGTGCGTGTTCAGACCGGGCCAGCAGTCTGCCATTAGCGCCCGTGGAGCAGAGCATATGCTGCCGCGCAGACTACTTTTTACCAGCACAGCTCAATTCGAGAACAGATAATCCATAATAAGATCATCCAGATAACTTCACATGGGATGCTGCATGTCCTCATGTCCTGAGCAATAAACCTGCCGAATATCAGCTTCAGACAGCGCCAGGTTCTAGAGATGTTGGTGCCACAGACAGACGGACAGAGATTCCTGCCTTTATCGTTAGATAAGAGCTTAGTCCACCTAAAGGGTCACATCCCTAAACATCTGAACTTTGCTGCTTTCCAGTTACAGTGGGAAGTCGGAATTTCCCAGTTGAAAATTCTGACTTCCGACCTCAAAGAGTTCCAGCCAAATGTAAACAAAAAAGCATGGCTGAATGCCAATAAATACTCTAAGATTAAATAAATTTAGGAATAAATTCTAACTAAAGTAAAGTTAGACTACAGGACTGTTTGGTTGTGTTGTTTTACAATGATATTAATCACAGTATTAAACATTTGTGCAGAGAAGTAAATGTTCTGAAATTATTTATGTTTACATATTAATGGCAAACAGTTATTATAAACTAGAGATAGTTAACTTGGTGATATATTTTGACCTTTTTATTTCAATGTCATGCAAAAAAATACTTTATTCATCTGTTAGCTGATCATTTACATTCACAAAGCTCAGTTCCATGGGCACCGCCATGCTGAGTGATGTCATACTTGTGAAGTCAGGGTAGATAATTTTGGTCTGAGTTTCCCAGTTGGAACTCCGACTTCAAATGCTGTTCCAACACATTTTTCCAAGTAGGAAGTCAGAAAAATCAGAGTTCTGAGGTAACTGGAACGGAGCATTAATCCACCTAAAGATCTTATTTACTAAACATCAGCGCTTAGTCCACCTAAAGATCACATCCTAAATATCAGGGAAAGATCCAGCATAATGTCGGCCCAGGTCAGAGATGGAATTATGCTCTTTTTCTCTCTCCTCATTCCAGGAACAGATCAGTACCAGGTGTACTAACACAAGCATAATAGGGATATTAAGCAGCGATGGTTAGGAGAACTGCTACGGTGACCGGAAATACATGTGTACTCTTTTGTGCATGCGTCCACTCGGTCAACCACCGTAGCCAGCAGATCTACTACGGCAAAAATTCTGTTTTCATGTAGTCGGCACTACGTGAGTTTAAGGTAAGTGGATTTTAAGTTGTTATTTAATTTTTTAAATAAAAAATATTTTACGAGAGGCAGGGACGCGTACTTTCAATGATTTTTTAATTTTGGTGAAGCATATTAATTATATTGATGTTTTTTTCAAGCTACGTCACATTGTGCATCTGCAATGTCATGTAATCCAGATGACAGCGGCGTTAGTAAGAAATCACAGTAGATCAACTCTGATATTTATGTAGTTTTCTGTTACTTTATATCACTTTGTAATGATAGTAGTAGTGATAGTAGTGACCATATTTGGCCTTGTTAGCTATCAACTATTACAACTATTACATTATTTATAATTATATTATAGTTATATATAAATTATAACTTGTAATATATATATTAATGTATATATTAAAATAAATATCTTTGATATATTAATAAAATAATATATATTGTTAGTATATGTTATATTATGTAAGCATATATGTAATATATAATATGTATACGGAATATAATAATAAAAATAATTTATTTAACTCTATTATTCATAACAAGGACAGAATTTTTCTCTGACATATCACATAGTTTCCATATTTCTCCATTAAAAAAAAAGTTCACAATAACTACAGGGTGTGTTTTCTGCAAAAGTTGCTGTTTACTATTATTAAGGATGACAAAAAAAATTTTTGGTTGCATTGACAAGCAGCTTATTGTTAATATTTGTAAATTTGTAAATTTGAACTTGTAAATAAATATTTTTTTATTAATATCACAGAATTAAGTCTGTTTGATTTATTCATAATAAGCCCCTGTCATTTGATTGTGCATAAGGGACTTACTTGAGTCATTTCATAAATAAATAATAATCACATGTAAAAAATGAAACACTAAGTGGAAATATGTACAGAAACACTCCACAGACACTGTAAATGTGTTGCTACTTTTGTTTGGTATGATTTCATTTGTAGCGAGAAATCAACTTTTGAGATGGGGCAGGGGTAATTTTATTTTATTTATTTATTTTTTTATGAAAAATAGGCTTGGATGTGTGGAGGATTAAGGCCAAAAAACTGAGATGTTTGGTTACTGTACAGACAGGTGAGAGCATTTCTAAGCAGTGCAGATACCATGTACATTTTCCCAACACTACTCAATTTTTAAATTCTTTTTAAAGTCCATATATTTAAAGTAGTTGGCTATATCGCCAAACATCCACTCCACAGACACCCTGACTTCACTCATATTTTTGTTGAATGCCATCATTTGTGGAGTAAGATGTACATTTCTAAAAGGCGCTTGCAGGTGCACACGTAGTGGGTATGCAGGATCCCCATACACACACATCGGCCATTTTGCCACTTGGAGAAATGGCATGCTGTTCCAGAGCTCGTAGTAAGTTGGAGTCCGCAAGCATCCCAGCATCATGTTTCCTTCCCTTTACAAAAATGAGCAAAAAAAAAAAAAAAAAAAAAANGTATTTTAAGCAGCGTATGATCAGAGACTTACCTACTGGACCATAAAGATTGGCAATCAGTCTGTTCATAATTGTGGCCACAGCTTGGAATTTTAAACTGTACACACGCTTGTGACCATTGTATAGAGTCCTTTGATTTGTCCCAGGTCTTGCTATGGGACGCACTATGCCATCTATAAACCCAAAACAGTTGTCCAGAGGAGCTCCCATCCGGTGTATGCAATCTGCATATGTCTGAAGCGCAGCTAGATGTAATATGCTGTCATTCATTTCCGTAATTTTCTGGTGATGTGTGTCATAAATGTAATCCAGAACACAGTTAGTTGCCATACTTAAGACAGGTACTTGCTGCTGACCAAATCTCTGCATCATGTCATTGTACTGGCAGGGATATGCAGGTCTCTTAAGTAGCATGCAGAGTGCCTCCATTCCTCCCACAACACTTGTGTTCACAGGGTGAACTTCTCAGGAATCCTCAGAGTGTTTGCCAGCACAGGTAGGTCTGGTTTTCTCATGCGAAATTCTGAAAAGCACTCATCATCGTCCATGTACTCCAGACAAAAAGGTGAGTACTTTTTGTACGGCAAATCTAAATTTACAGATTTGTTCATATCATATAATAAAACAAACTCATCTTCTGGAATAATTTTCTCCTCCAAATGAAAAAGCAATTCCTCTCTGGCCCTTTTAAATGACATTTTTTTAACAGCTAGTTGTTAAATTGTGTTTACACAGTAGCCCCATAGTCCATTTGTCAAGTGGAGTTGCTTAGTGACTTAAACGTCCACGGCTACGGTGGAGCCACAGATCTATTTCCGGTCTCCGTAGCAGTGCTCCTAACCATCGCTGCTTAGTGTCCCTAATAACACAGGTATAACAACAAAGGTGTAATTACCATAGGTGTAAGAACACAGATGTAACAACAGATGTATTAAAACAGGTGTAAGAACATAAGTACATGAGATGCTACAGTGTCTGTTCTCTTCTAATCTGTGGAGATTTTGTTTTATTTGTGATTATTGGCAATACATGATCAAATGATGGAAGAGATGCAGCGGATGGTTTTCCCATTTAAAGGTCTTTACTCAGCACTTCAAACCATCAAAAGCAGCGCAAACAGGAAACACATTCCTAAGCATGCTCAGTGATGACACAGCCTGATTTAATTCTAATGAAGGAATAGCCACTTAGAGCCTTTGGATTTGGTGATGTCACAGTCAGCGTTCAGTCTTTCATTTTTCTGGTTGATGTATGCAGTGCTGTGTGGTCTGCACTGCACCAAAACATATCTTGTTGAACTTTGACCCTGATCTGTGCTTAGTCAATGGCTGCCAGCCAGCCATTGCTATGCAGCCATTACTATAGAAACAGAAATTACCTGAGGACAGGGGTTGCTATATGATGGTTACTAAAGAAACAAAAAGTTCCCAAGGACATGTCACTATGCAGCTGTTACTATAGAAACAGAAAAATATCCATGGACAGAAAGAGACAGTCAGAAATGTTGGAATGATTGTAAATTTTTCTGTGGCATGTCTTTGTGCAGTAAATGTGATGTCATCAACTGCACTTTTAATGTTTTCATACTTTCTGTACCATATCAGAATTTGGACACACACATGTTTGTGTAGGATTTGTTGTTCATTGTTAACCTCAACATTACCTGTCGCCCAGAGAAACAACATCAGGCTGCTGATTTTCCACCATGCAATGCAGTATGAACAAACCCACCCCCTCCCCCCCACACACAGACATACACACACACACACACACACGTATAAATATACACATGCACGCACGCATTCACACACATTCACACACGCGTGCACACATGCACACACGCACACACACACACACACACACACTGCATAGACTCATTTCCTGAAACTTCTAACACTTTTTTTTCTTTATCCTTGTTTCATAGTTTCATGTTTAAACTAAAGTTACCACAACAAAAGTCAACAGACTTCCGACCTCTGACCTCAAACCAGCCAAATGTATATTATACATTTTATATACATACATATTATAAATTATATATTATATTATGTATTATATATTTTCACAGCAGATGAGCAAAGTTAGCCGAACAGCTAAAGTATTCAACTGTAAAATCATCGTTAACAAGCTGAGGGCGACCTGAAATCATCTTAAAAGATTAGGGTGTGTGTGTGTGTATTTCTGTGTGTGTGTGTGTGTGTGTGTGTGTGTGTGTGTGTGAAAAGTCAAGTCAAGTTAAAATTTATTTATACAAGTGCAGTGTCTGTTCAGAACGGGCCGGACTTTATGGTGTGTGCCACAGCCTGCCAGAATTTTGTTCTTCATGTCATCGTGAGCTGGGTTGAGACCGGAGCACATGCTACCACGCCAGGAGCGTGTCCTGCGGCGCGGTCTACTTTTTACCAGCACGGCTCCATTCGAGAGCCGCACATCCAAACAACTTCACACACAACACTGCACGTCCCCGTGTCCTCAGCAATAAACCTGCTGGATGTCAACTTCATACAGAGAGACAGACAGACAGACAGACAGACAAACAGACAGACAAACAGACAGACAGATAGACAGATGAGCAGACAGACAGACAGACAGACAGACAGACAAGCAGACAGACAGACAGACAGACAAGAAGACAGACAGACAGACAAACAGATAGACAAACAGACAAACAGACGACAGACAGACAGACAAACGGACAGACAAACAGGCAGACAGGCAGGCAGACAGACAGACAGACAGACAGGCAGACAGAGATTTTTGCCTTTATAGTTAGGCACATTTGAAAACAACTGCCACTGACTAAAGTGCTGTACAGTGTCTAGTAATAAAATATGAATAAAAACAAGAAATATAACATAAATACGTACGCACACACACAAACACACCACACACACACACACACACACAGTAGATGCAAGTAAATGTTAAAATGAGCAACACCAGTTTACAGTATAAAAATTTCAGATTGCAGATGATTCAAATGCTAACGAATAAAAGGAATTTTGGGGTGAGATTTAAATATTTAGATGGAAGGTGCTGACTTGAGGGGCGGGGCCAGGTTATTCCACAGTTTAGGAGCAGTGACGGTGAAAGCTTAGTCGTGTCTTTAGTTGAGACTCGGAGTAGCTAAAAGAGCCAACTCTGATAATCTGAGGGACTTGGAGCTTGTAAAAGGCCTTAAAATATCTGATATATAAGGGAGGTGTGTGCATGTGCATATGTGTGTGTGTGTGTATATGTTTGTCAGTATGTGTGCTGTTATGAAACCTCTCTCACATTTCCTCCTCCTCCTCCTCAGCCTGCTGAGTTGTTGCCATGACAACAAAGCATTTACACCCCCCAGCCCTTCCATGTCTTATTTTCATGTTTCCAAAAATATCAGACACACATGACAGTTTGCTACAATGAAAACCTGACAAACAGTACAAGACCTCATTGTGTGTGTGTGCTTGTGTGTGTGTGAGGAACTATTGTATTTTCATGATTTCTTCACCTGTTTTTGGTCAAATGAATGATGGGAAACATTATTCTATGTCCTGCTCTGATGTTCTAAAGTTGTGTTTACAACATATTTGTCACATACACACTGGTTAGAGGGTTAGGGGTTAAAGGTTAGGGGTTGTGAGCCTAAACTCAGTGTGGCTGTTAACAACAAAAGCTATGTTTGCTGTTCAGATGTTCAACAGGATCATTTACAAGTTTTTATCAAACCTTTCACATTAAAAGTCTCATGTCTACACTTATCTGAAACATTTAGAAGGTGAATGTTTGAGCACAGGTGAGTCTTCATGGTCATCAGGTGGCTCCCTCTTAGTAAGTGTCATGTCATCTTTGCATAAAGTAAATTTACCTGTAAGTGCTTCAAACAACAACTGCATAACTTCCAGGTGTAGCATCCTTTAGAAAGGTTCATGTTACACCTTGTTAAAATGTGCTGAAGTGAAGCTACACCTGATCACAAACAGCATGGAGTCTTCACCTACTTACTGAGACTGTGAAGGCAGAAGCACATCAAGTTGTAACAATGGCGTGGCCTGATGCGAGAATCGTACCTGGGTCTCTGTAGTTATCAGCCCGGTACTTAGCTTAATGAGCCACAGGAGTAGCCCTAGCTATGCAGAGTGGTGAACCCAAGTGCAGACTTCAGACATGGGGAGGAGCCAATTTCTTTGAAACCCTCTGGCTGTTCTACTGTAACTAATCACAGACTGAAGAAACTAGGTGCTAGTCTAATTAACAAAAAACACATTAAGGTAAATCTTACACAAAAACTCTACTGAGGATATTCAGACTGAACCAGGCTGAGCCAAACAAATGTATACTTGTAGTGTATAAAACAGTGTATAAAACAGGTCCAAGCTGAGACAAAGAGCAGGAAGTAGTCAGGAGTTTATATAACTGACCAGAGGAAGAGTCTAGGTCTCCTGAGTCCATGCTCTCCCCCGGTGGAGCACCGGTTACTAGGTCCTGGTCAAGCTGTGATAGTACTCCCTCCTCTATGGTCGACCCCTGGTGACCTTACGCCGTTGTCGAGTTGAGACCTCTTGAAGTCCCTAATGAGGTCGGAGTGCAGGATAAGTTTGGCCATGACCTAAGACCATTCCTTTGGCCTATAACCTTCCCAGTCCACAAGCTATTGGGCCCTGAACTCAGCAAGACTTCAAGATCTGCCTGACCATGAATGCAGGCGCCCCATCCACCATGCGTGGGGGGAGTCGGGAGTTTTAACTGGATAACTACACCATGTTCCCCTCCTTGTAGCCTTTCACTGGTCTTCTATTATGATCAGCTGCCATGACCTGGCATTACCTTGCCATCAGCAGTCTCCTCCACGATCAGATCCTGTGCCACGGGTACTGCCACCTCTTCCTCCTGCTGCAGAAACAGTGGTGACTGGTACCCCATGTGGGCCTCAAAAGGTGACATGCCAGTGGAGACTGAGGGTAGGCTGTTACAGGCATATTCCACCCAAGGCCATGAACCCAAGCCCCATGAAGCAGGATGGTCAGAGTTGAGACATTGCAAAGTGGTCTCCAAGGTCTGGTTAGTCCATTCCACCTGGCCGTTGGATTGTGGGTAGAACCTAGATGTTTAACTAATGGTAGCTCCCAGGAGACTGCGGAAAGCCCTGCAGAACTGGTAAACAGATTGAGGACCCCTGTCTGACACAATGTCAGCCGGAATGCCATGTAACCGAAAGATGTTGTCCACAGTGATCTCCTTAGCTGACAGAAGTATAGCCAAGGCAATAAAATGACCTCATTAGAGAAGCAGTCCTCCACTACCAGGATAACCATCTTGCTCTCTGAGATGGGCAGTGCCATGATGAAGTCTTTTGCAATGTGGGACCAGGGTCTCTTGGGAATGGGCAGAGGGCATAACAGTACTTGGGTCATTGGTGAGGACAAGCACAAGTGATACAGGCTGCAACAAATTCCTCGACATCTGTCCTCATCCTCGGTTACCAGGGGCCTCATGTATAAAAGACTGCAGCTTTCATACTGAAAGATGGCATACTCACCAAATCTGAAAAGTACATATGCACAGAAATTACCACATGTATAAAACTGTGCGCACGCCAGGTCCTACGCACCTTTCCTTTATACATCCCAATCAATGTGAAATTAAGCACACGTGCACAAGCCACTTTCCCCGCCTTGGCTCCTTTCATAAATTACTAATCAAATGACTATAAATACGCCACTCCTGTCACCTACTGTCCAAATGCCCAATCTTGCTGCAAAACACACAAAAAAGGATTTAAACTTCACTGAGTGTGAGATGGAGGAGCTGATCACTGAGGTGGAGCCAGAAAAAATATTATTTGGTGGTTTGTCATATCTGTAACAGACGCAAATTGACAGAGTGGCAGAGTGTCACCATGACAGCAATGCAGCGGATCAGAGATAAGAGTGCATTTGCCCGATACCATGTTTTCTTCCCAGGTGAGATGGATCTATGCGCCTCAGTAACCGTAAGTCTCTGACGTGCGTTAACATCTCCATGTCACATAAACACTGAAAAATGGCCAGTTTACTGGCAATCTTGGTTTTGCCACAGTGAGTAGGCTAAGGCACGCCATCGGTGGGAAATTAATTTCAAATGTTTTCATTACATTCAATAATCCAGAGGCTGAAGTAAGTTGGAGGCACACAAACCATGACGGCAATATTAAGGTTATTATAGTTAACAAAAACTAAAGTTAAAACTAAAATGAAAACTGGCCCACCTATCAACTCTCAATGAGCCCAACTCTGTGTTAACCCATCGTTGTCATGGAAATGATGGGACATTGAATGTGATTGGACCAAACCAAAGAGTAGACACACACAGTGGAGCAATGTTTGTGAGAATGAATTCTGAAGCTGAGTTAGACATTCATAGCTATTTACAGCGGAGAAAGTGGAGAATTTTGAATCATTGCGTTGGAGCTATGTGTTGCAGATAATAAACCTACAAATAAAAAAGTAACGCAGAGTGCAACCAAATCTGAGTAAAAGTTTATATTTTCTTCATAAATATAGCCTACTCAAGTATGATTTAAAATTATCCTGCAATATAACTATTCAGTAAAGTTCAATTTTGTGAAAAAATTACTTAAGTAAATGTAACTAAGTAAATAGAATGCATTACTACCCACCTCTGCAACTGACAGAGGTGGGTACCAGACCAGAGTTTGCGGCACAGCCCCCACATTCTCATGTCATGTTCATTTTCATACCTCTCATGTGTGTGTGTGCATGAAAACCAGCGTACGCAACCTTTTAGTACGTGCACATCATTTTTGCATGAGGCTCCAGAGCATGAGAAACTGGATTGTCCTCTCCACTCCAGGATGACTTGTCAGTTGAGGGCAATGCCCCCACTCGAGGACCTTTGAACATGTGGAGGCAGGCACGAATATTCGATTAGTGGGTCCTTCACATGGATCTGATTCCCCTGTTGAGCCTCCTGAAGCTTCTGGATAACCTCCCAGGGTAATGACCACCACCATGCAGGGAGAAAGAAGGATAGGTCCTGGTTCCACTGCCTCCTCGGTGATGTCATACTGCCAGGAAAGGGCATCATCCTTAACATTCTTTTAACATTTTGGGCAGTAAGACAGGGTAAAGTTGAAGTAGCTGAAGAACAGGGCCCACCTAGCCTGTTGCTAGGTGTTTGATATATGCTAGATTTTTGTGGTTGGTCCACACGATGAATGGTTCTGCTGCACCCTCCAGGAAGTGTCTCCACTCTTCCAATGCCTCTTCTACTGCCAACAGCCCCCAGTTACCCACATCATAATTCTGCCCTGCTAAGGTGAGACGCTGAAAGAATAAGGCACATGGATGGAACTTCTGGTCCACCTGGCTTTCTGAGAAAGAAGTGCCCCAATTCCAATCTTGGAAGTGTCCACCTCCACAATAAAGGGCTGGCTGGTATCAGGGTGCAACAGAACCAGCGCTGATGTGAAGCGACGCTTTAATTCCTGGAAGGCCCTTTCGGCCTCCAGCGTCTACTGGAACCTGACGGAGGTCTTCCAGGTGAGTGTATTTATGGGAGCAGCTATAGACGAAAAGGACCAGATGAACTGCCACTAGAAGTTAATGAAGCCCAAAAAGTGCTGGACCTGTTTCACCTACATGGGTTGCAGCCAGTATCACCTGAACCTTCCCTGGATCCATCTGGATGATTCCAGGGGTGACAATATATCCTAGGAATATCACTTGATCCAGTGGAAGAGGGTTAGGGTTAGGGTTAGGAAGAGGCTTTTTTTGGGTTTGACAAAGAGATTTTTTGGGTTTGACAAAGAGATTGCAGTCCAAAAGTCTCTTGAGTACCCTCCTAAAAAGCTGTACATGTTCCTCCATGGAACAGGAGGAGACCAGAATGTTGTCTAAGTAGACAAACACTTCATAGCCAAGCATCTCACACAGTACATTACTGCGTGAGATGTACATTACAGTACATCAGTACATCAGTACAGTACATTACAATACTGAGTACAAATATTTGGAAGATGGCCGGGGCATTGACAAGGCTGAAGAGCATTACAAGGTATTCATAGTATTAAAGTCAGGGCATTAAATGCCATTTTCTACTCATCTACAAGACAAGACGTGCTTGAAAGTCCAAAATGAGTGCAGGGAAAATACTTCAAGATTTGTCTCATACAACTTGGATAATCTTCCACCTGCTACTTTTGGTAGCATTGATGTTTCGGCCTTGCTTGCCAGGGTGGAACAGTTCAACGGGGAGGTTTCCAGCAAGAAGAGGGCTCTTGAAGCCCAAGATAGCATGTGCGAGGACTTGCGAGAAGCGGTCCTGGCTGTGGATCGTTGTGTAACAGACACTGTGATCTGTCTGGCCTGGAGCACATTAGTGGTGCTGCTCAGGAGGGAGCAGTGCAATATCCAAGCTCCATCATGCCGGAGATAATACTGGATACTGTGGTAATGAGTGCTTTACTACAGACACAATCATGGTCCGCTAAGTGGAGCATTATTGTGAAAGAAGGACGCTAATTAAAGTTGATGCCTAATGACACTGTGGTGCGGCCAAAAACTTGTGTTAGGCATGATCCATTATATAAGAGAGGAAGCACATGGGGATAGTCAGTATTGGCACTGTGAGTAACATCCAAGTGATTAAAACCAAGCTGGTGAGTGTATTTGCTACTAGATTCTCCCCTAATCTAACCATAACCCTAACCCTAGTTGGGGGAAGGGTCAGACTGCAGTGCTTAGAGCCTGCAGCAGCAGCCGCTCACTGTCTGGAGTCTGCCTCAACCAATGACAACAGCCAGTCAATGCAACGCAGACAACATCAAAAGACTTAATTACTATGAAAATCCAGGTTGTGTAATATAATGCCTGAGGCCTGCATGTTGGGGCACAGTGCTGGGAATAAATCACACACAATAAATGCACATGCCTCCTTGGATGCCATGGAGATTTTGTATGTTTACCATATACCATTTTCTATATTGTTGAATGTAGAAAATTTACCTATATTATCGACTGAGGAAAAAATGTAAATACAGGGAAACTGGATTGGTCTAACTTAACTAAGGAGAATGCCAAGAAATATATTGTTTAGACTGATACTCTGCTGGGAAGTATTGAATTGCCAAAGGATGCTCTAGTGTGTTGTAATATGAACTGCAGTAACCCACAACATAGTAATGATGTATATGATTCCATTGTGAAGTCCCTCTATATTTCCAACAAGACATTTTATAAATTACAGCCTAAGGTATAAAATGTTAAGCCTGGCTGGAATGAGTATGTAGCAGAACTTCATTGCTAAAGCTAGAAGAGCATTTAAAGCCTGGGTCAAGTAGAGATAGACAGGGACCTTTATTTGAACTAAAACCAATTTTAAATACACCTAGTTTATTAAAAGGAATGAGATTTATTAAAAGGAATGAGAATTCTATGAGGTCTGACTCACTGGCTATAAAGTTGCAAAATAATAGTTATAATGACTTCTGGAAGGAGGTTAGAGTCATGAACAACTGTAAAATGACCTTACCATCAAATATTAATTGGTTCGGATACATTTTCCAGATGTGGTGGCAACATTATTATGGTTTGTTCAATTGTGTTGGGAAAAATACCTTTGCAGTGGGAACTATCGATACTAATCAGGATGTAGTTGTCAATTTGGAAGAGGTTCATTGTTGCAGTTATTGAATTGTCAACACAGCATGTGGAAGTGATAATATAACTGCAGAACATCAAAAATATGCTTGCGGAAAACTCTATCCCTTACTTGCTATGTGTATGACTGGCTTTTTAGTCCATTGAACTCTGCCTGATTCTATCCTATCTGTCTTCCTAGTGTCTGTCATTAAAGACAAAGCTGGTAAAATAAATAGCATGGAGAATTACAGGCCCATTGCCCTAGCCAGCATTTTATCCAAGGTACTGGAGAAAATTCCCCTTGGAACAGTAAAATTCCCCTTGGAACAGTATTGCCACTACTGATAACCAGTTTGGTTTTAAATGTAAACATGGCACCTACATGTGTATTTTTGCCCTAAAGGAAATTTTAGATAAATACAATGATCAGAATTCCACAATTGTTAATGTGTTTTATAGATGCCTCTAAGGCTTTTGACCACATAAATCATGAGACATTATTTAATAAATTGCACCTTAGAGGGGTTTGTAAATGGATAATAAGAATCCTCATTTAAGGGCATGTTTATCAGTCTATGCCGGTTAAATGGGGGAGGGGGGGGAATTCTGTACCTGATCCATTTTATGTTAGTAACAGAGTTAGATAGGGTGGCATTCTATCTCCCTTTCTTTTTAATGTGTACATGGATTATTTGTCACAACAGTTAAATGTGTGCAACACAGGGTGTATGGTTGATAATATTCTAATTAATCACCTTATGCAGATGATCTGGTAAACTTCTGTCCATGCAGTGCTGGCCTACAACAGCTACTGATGGTCTGCTCACAATATGGCATTGATTTTGACATCAAACATAATTCTAATAAGATTATAATGGTAATAACATTATGGTTGTTAAAATATAATGCTAATAATGTTATGGCTGTTAGAAACAAAGAAGACAGAAAATTAGTATTTCTTGTATTCTTCTCATCAGGTATTGCTCTAAAAGTGTGCCATGAGATTAAATACCTTGGCCATTATATCATTAATGATTTATCAGATGATACAGTGTCACAATCTGTATGCACAAGCTAACATACTGGCTCATTAAATTAAACGTGCACAGTTTCTGTGAAGATGGCTTTATATAGAGCATTTTGTACCCCCCGTATACTTCCCACCTCTGGCATTGCTACAGAAAAAGCAACATTCAGAAACTTAAAATGGCCTATAATGATGGCATTGCAATGATGGCATTTCTTAAAATATCACAGTGGTGCAGTGCTAGCCAAATGTTTGTATCTGTCGGTGTGCCTACCTGCTCTGCTGTAATACAAAATCTTATGTTTCGATATATGTGCAGGTTGTCGGTGTCAGCAAATAGCATAATTCTGGCATTGGCCGACCCTGATTTGAGCTTGGTCAGGTATTCATCGAAACTGTGGATCAATGGCGTTCCAGTTTGTATATAAATACAGCTTGCTGATTTATGGGGTTTTATTCACTGTATCTATTGAAGTTTTTTAAAATGTGTTTATATATGGTATCTCTCTCTCTATATATATATGTATATACACACATACATATATATGTGTGTGTGTGTGTATATATATATGTATATATACACACACATATATATATATATAAATTTTTCTTATCTTTGGACCTTCCTCTGTGTCCTAAACAAAGATATCTATCTATCTATCTATCTATCTATCTATCTATCTATCTATCTATCTATCTATCTATCTATCTACTTGCTGGTTACCAAGGTGATTTTACGGCAAGGACAGAAGATTTTCTTTACAGTAGGATAAACCACAACCAGTCCCACAGCTGATCTGAAATAAGACATCATACTGATGTGTTCACACTAAAATGTCTGTCACGTTCACACTCCATCAGGACAGAAGAAGAAGAAAGGTATTTGTGCTAAACTTCCAGATATCACCTGATTTATCTGAGTCTAAAAATGGCAGGAGGCTGCGGTCTATTAGGACCAAAACATCACGCCACAAAAACAGTCTTTTTCCTGACTGCAGTTGGCCTCATTAGTAAGGCCAGAGACCGTCCCCGACACTGTGTGTTACATTTACATACATTCACTTACAATGTAAGCTCTACAACCATCTGACTCTATGCACTACATTAACACACATCCTTTGTATATTGTACATTTTTCTCATATATTTGTATATATCTTGTATATTTTTTCCTTGTTGAGCACCAAGCACCAGAGCAACTCCTCATATCTGTGAACCTACTTGGTAATAAATCTGATTCTGATTCACCTGAAAAAAAATCATTGTTTGCATTTTGTGCCAGTGGAAAGTTGACCACAAAGATACACATGCAAATGTTTCCAGATCTAAATCTGCCAGAGCTGCACATTAGTACAAGTTTTGGCAAACCCAGTGAGAGGCATCTAAATCTGATTAGTTTAGTGAAATCAGGGAATTGTGAACTCATCTAATTTCAGACATTAATGAACCACAGATGACTCTAACACTGTTTTTCTAAGATAAATAACTATTAAAAAACTAATAATAGTAAGTCCTTATTAAAAAACCTGTAAAATAATAAAAACTAAGATTTACACTTATCAATGAGGATAGGTTGATGAACTGAGTAATTTTATTATTTTTGTGACAAATTAAGTATGTCATTTTGACTGCCATATTTGTTTGACTTGAGAAATAAAGTGAAAAAAGCTGCTGTGTAAACAAATCTGGAAACCGTTTGGAAATGCCTCCAAAACAGTAAATTCATCAGAAAATCTGCCACGTTTGGCTCATATTTATCTTCACTGTATTCATCATCATCATCGTTATCATCATCGAGGCAGGAAGTCAAAACTAAAGAATGAATGATTACCATGAGGATTATGTAAGATAAAATTATTTCTTGAATGAAGAAGAAAGAATGTGTTGCGTCCCTGCGGTTTTCAAGTTTGCCATTTCTTCACAATACCTGCAGCTCTGGAAGGACTTGTTAAACTGGACTTACTGTTTGTGGTGGTACAGCGTATGGGCATGGTGGTTGTTGGAGGCATTGGCCTGGTGTAGACGCTCCAGACGCTCCTTCTCCTTCTCCACAAAGTTGGTGTTGGTTCCGGTGCTGGTGGAGGGTGCACGGGTCAGCCAGTTGTGGGTCCGTTGCTGATCCCTGGGTGGGATTGGAGGAGGAGGTGGTGGAGCCATGGATTGTATTTGAGTAGGGATCTGGGTCGGGACAGAGATTGAGGTTGGGGCTGGAGCCAGAGCAGGGGCAGAGATGATGGTGGTAGTGATGCTGTTGGTGCTGCTGTAGGTGTGGTGGTGCTGCTGATGGTGCTGGTGGCTGCAGTGCAGTGGGATGGAGGAGGGAGGCTGAGGAGGAGTCTGGCTTCGGTTGTAGTGGAGGTGGCTTTTGGTTGACATGGGTGTAGAAGTAGATTGAGTGGGCAGAGGGGGTGGAGGAGGGGGAGGAAGAGGAGGCTCAGGAGGAAGGGTGGGTGGAGGTGGAGCAACAGGTTGTCGGTCCAATCGCAGATCCTTGTTTTCCTGACTAAGGCGATCCAGTTGGACCTCCAGCTCCTCGATCCGGCGCCGCTGGGTCTCTAGAAGCTTCTGTTGGCTTTCAATGATGTTGTTAAGCTCCAGAAGGTACTCTACAGCCCGAT
The DNA here is from genome assembly GCA_014773175.1 of Lucifuga dentata. Lineage (NCBI taxonomy): Eukaryota > Metazoa > Chordata > Actinopteri > Ophidiiformes > Bythitidae > Lucifuga > Lucifuga dentata. The sequence goes on along the minus strand of VXCM01007621.1, from coordinate 2,796 downwards.
TGGGGCTCTCTGGGCTACCTTGCCCTGGGCCTTGATTACCATCCATGGCTAGGTGGTGTAAGAGTTAGCACACAGGCTGAACTGAGATCACACAGAGGCCTGGTAATCAAGACTTGCTAATACAAAATGTGAAAACTAATAATCTAAATGTTCTCCGCTCTGTCTGTTAGCATGGAAGCAAAATGCTGAAATGCTAGCCTGAGTGAGAGCTACACGCTAACCCAATGAGTGTTAGATCCCACAGAGGTTAGCTGTGTGGCTGTAGAGCCAACAGGACACAGGCTAAAGCTAAGAGAACTATATCTACACTGAGAGAAACCTCAACATTCCAAACAAGTCCAACAGGAAGCAGAATCCAACTGAACACAAATAAGTACAATCTGGAACTAAAGCTAACTGACAGGAAAGTCTACAGTCTATGCTACAACCTAAAAACTAAGTAACACACTGCAAAACTGTACCCTGTGGTCCTCAAACTTACACTCTAAAAACTAAGCTACTTTATCCCTTTATCCTCCCCCCCCCACACACACACCAGAGGTAAGTGGGGGGGAGAGGAGTATTCCTTATTAGAGTTCTGATTTGACAATCAAGATGGACCACATTGTGATTTGCTCCAATCCAAAAGATTTATCAACTCATCCACCATCCCTGTGTTCAGTCAGGTGTTTCCTTTGGGGTTCAGACCCATGATGGTGAGATTCCAGGACAAAAATCTATGAGCTACAGGTCATCCCCCCACNACCCCCCCACAAAAAAATTGTGTGTGTGTCTTTGTCTGTCAGTGAATCAGTCGTGTCTGTCTGCTGTGATCCATTCAGAAAATCAACCCTAACCCTAATCACAGGTTTACAGGAAACCCTGAACGCTTCAGTGTTAGGACATCAGGTCAGTCCCTCACCACAGAACTCTGTGTCATAATTTTACATAAAATGGTCCAGAATGTGAGACCACAGGTGAATTTTTACCCAGCATCCAGTGCAACAGCACCGTAACCCCAATTACAGGAGACTTCTCACTGGGGTTAAATCCCTGTAGTGAGTTTCCTTATCCAACAGCCTGGAGAGTTTTTAGTTTGAAGAGAACCCAACCCAACACAAAAAGCTTCAAATAGAAAATGTAACATTTGTGAAAGATCATCTTCTGATAAAAAGAGAAAGTACTGATGCTTCCTGGTCCATGAGTCCAACTGCAGGATTCAGACTTTTGTCCTGCAATTTGTCTGTCTGAGGAAGACACATATAAATATCAAATGGCATGTCAAATGTCTGTCTTTTTCATGAGTCCAGGGTCAGTGATTCACTGTCATCATCATCATCATCATCATCATAATCGTCATCATCATCATCACCATCATCCCACTAGAGGCTATGTCCAGATCCTTGTTCATGTTTTCCACCTGCATGACAAAAGGAAAGGTGGAGAATAGAAGGAGGTTAGCCAATGATAGATTGAGTCTCATCAGGAACAATCCTGTCGCACAAGATTCTGTTTATCACCAGCATTTTACATGTCTCCAATAACAGTGTTTCAGAATAAATATAAAAATATTCTTTCTCAACATGGCCTCATTGAAAACCACTGCATGCACACAAAACATGGATTGAAAGCAGTATATGCCACTTTCCATGGAAGAATCTGGATATGGAAAAAAAAATGATGTGAGAATTTGTACATCTGTACATAAACTCTGAGCCATGTGTATGCATGTTTTGGACAGTTAGATAACACACATGGAGAGTAATGAAATGAAGCAGATTTCTCAAAGTTCTTCAACCACAAAGATTCACCATCAAATCCAGATTTCAAACCCAGCATAACATTACAACCATCCACAGCAACAGAGTTAGTTTTTATTCCAAAACAGCTCCTCGCTGACTGTTACGATTAACAACACAAATTTAATTTCATAACTTAAAATGTGCAAATCAATGATTCCTACATATATATAGAAGCAGGTAATATTTTGAGCTCTCATTACAGATTTTTTCATTGTTCCTCACAACACATTTTTTTTTTTTTTACCTGATGACAACCTTAGTGGCAGAAACATTATGGTCATAAAAAGGTTTTGGGAGCATGAAAGTCAATGTACAGACTACCACCTTCTTCCTAACAACAGATTGTAACGTCTACTTTTATTTGTATGTTATTCTGTCATCATAACCTCAGGTGACACTGACTCTCCTCAGGGGACTTCTGCTTGTCAATCCAATTCCAAACCCTCAGAGTGCAACAGGGGCGGGGCTCGGACATGATCAGTGTGAAGCACACACCAGATGCAACTGCATTAGGAGGTTTGTTTTTGCCAGATTCATCTGCATTGTGTTTGTTGTGTCCTACTTCTACAACAACAAGACAGGATAAGACCAAACCTTTCAGACCACATCAACAACTTCAAACCAAACTAAAACCTTCAAATCAGACCAAAATGTTTAGACAAGAGCAACATATTCTTCTTTTCCTTTCGGCTTTCCCTTCAGGGGTCACCACAGCGAATCATCTGCCTCCATCTAACCCTATCCTCTGCCTCCTCTTCTCTCACACCAACTAACTTCATGTCCTCTTTCACTACATCCATAAATCTCCTCTTTGGTCTTCCTCTAGGCCTCCTGCCTGGCAGTTCCAACCTCAGCATCCTTCTACCAATATGTTCACTATCCCTCCTCTGTAAATGTCCAAACCATCTCAGTCTGGCCTCTCTGACTATATCTCCAAAACATTTAACACGCGCTATCCCTCTGATGTACTCGTTCCTGATCCTATCCATCCTCGTCACTCCCAAAGAGAACCTCA
>VXCM01007620.1:0-20572 GCA_014773175.1 Lucifuga dentata | reverse complement strand
CAGCTCTGGCTTTGGTTGTACAGGGACCGGATAGCCCGTGTCAACGAACTCGGTACCCCATACTCCTGCAGCACCCCCCACAGGACACCTCAGGGGACACGGTAACAATAACAGCTAAAGTATATTTAATTAGCGGCTAAGCTAACACTGTTCATACATCACTACAAATCACCACTGACAAAAAAGTCACTATTTCACTCATTTTACTCCACTGGCTACCTTTTTCTGTCACAGGAAGTACAGCTGTCACTCAACTTTACAAGTTAAATGCACAACATAAGTAGAACAGCACAAGAGGGCTTATATAAAATTATTTAAAGGACCATACCATCTATTTTGCATGTTTGAGTCTAATATATTCAGTTTTCATACATGTTATGTAACTGACAATCATTTCCCAAAGGATAAAACTGTATTTCAGCTTTCCTGATATTTTGCTAAATCTCTTAATCTTTCAAAATCAAATATTCAAGTGATACACCCACCTTAAAAATCCATGTTTCTCCTGCTAATAGTTACACAGCCTTATGAAGTCACGGTCCTTTAAATTTTTCCATAAACGCAGGTCTTCTTTTGGGACTATATTCCCCGGTGGAGGCATACATTCACTCCACGCTTTTTATTGAGCTTAAACACTAAAATTACATAACTTCTAAAAAAACCTGAATACACGTCTTGTTGGTGATGATGGATTACCTATCCCAAGAACGTTTACAGTATCAACAAGTTGATTTTAATAGCAGAATGAACTGAAACCAATGGAGGTCTGGAAGGTAGGAAAAACATTTTTAATTCACCGTTCCAGTAGTATGCTTTGGGAAATGATTGTCAGTAACATTACATGTATGAAAATTTAATATATTAGGCTCAAACATGAAAAATGGTGGTATGGTCCTTTAACACAAATACTGAAAACATCAAAACCAAAAACTTTTTTCAAACTGACAAATGTATTTTCTGTAAGTAAACTTTTATTTAAAAAAAAATCAGCTGTTTTCTTTAGATCCTGGTCTTATTTTCATAAATACAATTTCAGTAGAAACTGAAGAATAACGAGTTGAGGCCAAATTATTGACGTGACATTATTGACAACAAAACCAGCATTTACTTCCTCCAAAAGTTCAACTCAGACAGTAAACACGTTCAGTCGGCTGTAAATATACTTTTATAGCCATAATTACGCTCAGACACACATACAGGCTCCATTCATAAAGCCAAACGGCAGAACACAAAGACATTAAAGCATTTCACACAAATTCTCCATTTTTACTAAAAGCTGTAATGACTCGTGTAAACACAAGGGCAGTAAACACATCAATCATAACACCACTGTTATTAATTTAGTTGTGCGGAGGTTTACGGCATGTTTTTCTTGTATTACGTCACAGCTGTAAGTGAAAACACGATCCCTTCGTGTTCCCATTTTTTCCCGAACCGTCACTCATCTCCGTCGCTAAACTTAAACAGCGTCCTGCTTCCCAACACGGTTTAAACGAGCAGAAAGCTTCTCCGAGGCCTCATCGACATAAACACGCCGCTCCGCTGATGATGGATTCTGATGAAATGACACGGGGAAAAAAGGAAAACTTCAGAAAAAGAAAGAGTTAGCAGAAAGAAAACTTGAAAGAGATGGAGAGATGGAGCTGGGCGGAGGAGGGCGCCGTTTTTTTACAAGCTGATGGAAAGAACCATCAGTCTTCACCAAACGTTCCTATCAACTAAACATCCTATCAACTATACATATGGATGAGAGCGAGAGAGAGAGAGAGAGAGAGAGAGAGAGAGAGAGAGAGAGTGGGGGATCACCACAATAGAAAAATACTTGATTATGTAAAGTATAATGAAGTAACTGAGGTATAAAAGTACTCATGGTGCAGAATGGTCCCTTTTAGTGTAAAAGTACTGCTCCTTCTCCTTTTGGTAAAGAACCAGGGGATTTTATTTTGAAAGGCTAAATGTAACACCAAGGCCAGATGTTTTCCAATGAGGAAAAGCAAAAGTTCGGTCCACTGCAGATTCATCTGGAAGCTGCTCACCAAAGAAACTTGTGAGCACCACCACTTAAATTCAATAAAAATCATTAAAAACCCTATGCAGCAGTATTTTTAGCAAAACTATGGTTTAGTGAGCTTAGCGGAAATGCTAAACGCTAACATGATAGGATAAATTATGGAGGTGCCCTTAAAGAAATTGTAGAGGAAATTCCAGCTCTCCATGAGGGCGGTCCTGAAGATGGTCGAGGTGCTGATGAGCCCTAGAAGATGATTTAGAAAAACTGAGAAGGTTCTAGAAGCCCTTGAAGCCTACCTGTACTCGAGGAGAATCCATGGGTCCCTGAAGGACTTTAGGAGGTTCTAGTTATCTGTGAGTTTCTGAAGAACATTTTCAAATAACTGAAGAAGTTCTGGGATTCCTTCAGTCCTTGGATTCCTGAGGAGGTGAGGAGTCCCAGAAAATCTACCTGTAACTCAGGAGAATCCAGGAGTCCTTGAAGAAGATTTAAGGATCTCTAAGGAAGAAGGGATGTCCAAATCCACAGTCCACATGTAGTTTGTACTTTAGTATCATTGGTTGTGCTTTTCCACCTTTTTTTTTTAAGTAACAGCAGAAGNGTAGTTTGTACTTTAGTATCATTGGTTGTGCTTTTCCACCTTTTTTTTTTAAGTAACAGCAGAAGTAGATCAGTAAAAATAAGCAAGATGGTGGACCACACTGTTTACCTGCAAGCTTTTATCATCTCATTAAAAGTATTTATTCAATCCAAAAGAGCTGCAAGAACTACTACACACACACACACACGCACACACACGCACACTTCTCTGTTGTTTTTCAGTTTTTGGAGGTAGAATAATAAACGCCTACTTATGATGTCATCACAGTTCCCATTGCAAGCCCTGATATTTTTCTTGTTCCAAATGGGAATTAACTTTTTTTTTTTTTTTNTTTTTTTTTTTTTTTTTGGCTCCAAACCATATTATTTTTTATCAAAATGCTCAAAATGGTTTGAAATTGGTTTGTGAACCAGAACAGAATCTGTTCCGCGTTGTTGGAAATCAACAACTCGCTTACTAACCAGAAGCGTTCCCGCTCCTCACAGTTTGATAAACTGCAGAAGGCTTTTATTCTGAAAGGCTGTGCACTTTCCTTCCTGTGTGTCTCCTGAAAGTCCCGTTAGCCATGTAGCTGCTAGTAACCCAGCAGGTTAACTTCCTGTTTGATGACCGTGTGACTCTGTGCTGCCGTTTGGCTTGTTCAGCTGAATTTTATCTGCTTCTCCGTCCCATAAAACCTTCCTACTGGCAGGCAGCTCCACATCGACCCCCCCATGGCCCCTCCCACCCCTACACTCCGTATCCAGCCCACATTTTTCTTCCCTATGAGTATTAGTTTATTGAATAAGTGGCATCTGTTTTCCTGGCCCCGTCACCGTAAGGCGAGGTATTTCTCACTGACGCACAGCGCTGATTTATACGCCGCTAAAACTCAGCCCGCAAAAAATAAAGCTAAGCAAAAAATTTCCAATACATCGCCCACCCCGACACACACACACACACACACACAACTTTCCTCTCTCCTACTTCCTCCATCCACGCTGTGTATAATTAAGATGGCAGATGTTATACACAAACACACACTTTTTACACTTTTCACACACAAACTGTCGCTTCCTGTCGTGCACAAACTGCGATGAGACGACCAGACTCATAAATTATTCACGACATCATCCGTGTCAGAAACTGTTTCCTGCATCAGCTTTTAAAAAACTCTAATGTTTCTACTTAACGTTTCATTACTAAAACGAATGGCTCACTTTGTCACTAACACACACACACACACACACACACACACACACTGAAGGAGTTGTATTTNTAATTAAAAAAAAAAAAAAAAATCATGGTAACTCCTGCGACAGACCGGCGATCTGTCCAGGTGAACCCCGCCTCTTGCCCAATGATCGCTGGGATAGGCTCCACCCCCAAGTGACCCTTAACAGGACAAACAGGTATAGAAAATGGATGGATGGATCATGGTAACTACACAGCATCACACTAAATCAGCACCATGATAACTGACACCTATTCATAAAACTTCGCTTTTTAAGAGATATTTTCAACACGTCTGCAGCTAAAAACTTAAACCGCTTTGTTAAGTCCAGTATGTTTTACAAGGCTGAGAAGGTAAAATGAGAAATAATCCAAAGGACACATCAGCATCCCATCGTCAACCATCAGTCAAACCAAGATACTGGCTAAGAACAGCAATGAAGTGGGAGGAGTTATTTCAGAAGTAAAAGTCCTGTTATTTTACTGAATAGACGATGCTAGTTGATCAGCATTTGGAGCAAATACAAATTTCTTAACAATATGAAACTCTCCTGGATGAATTATAGTGTGAGGACAAAGACATTCTGTGCTGAAAAAAACTCTGCTGTACTGAGGTCAAAGGTCACAGACGGTGAACACAATTTTTAGGAGAGAAGTAAAATCTATTGGAGCTTTATGTGGAGCAGACACTGATAGAATCTATTTTCACGTCTCCTAAAATCCAGCAGAGGGCAGTCACAACTTTCCAAAGACTTTCCTCAGATCGATGTCCTGCGCATCACCAATGTCAGTCACATGACTCCAAAGAAAAAAAAAAAAAAANAAAAAAAAAAAAAAAAACGCTAATAAACAGCTTGTAGTATCTGCAGAAATTACATTTAGAAACGCATTGTGTTTTACTTGAGCAGCAGCTGATTTCATTACGATACAGGAAGTCATTGTGCAGTGGAGTGAAGACTAGTAACAGGTAACAATGCACAGGTAGACAGATGTTGTTTTCTTACCTGTCGGGGTTCTGCGGACAGACGTGCATCTGCAGCAGGATCCTCTGGGTGAAGGTTTTGAAGCACTGACCGCACTTCCACAGGTGCCAGTCGCTGAACTCGCTGCTCAGCTGGCTGGTTGAAGTCGGGCTCGCCAGGACTCGCTGGTTCTTCATCCCCAGCTGTCCATAATTGGACTCCGACTGGATCCCCATCCCGGCTTTGTCCAACAGGGAGAAACTCCGGGAGCAGGGGGAGTGTGGGAAGACCATGGAGCGCATGAGGGAAGTGGAGGAGGGGGAGGAGGAAGAGCTGGATGATGATGAGGAAGGCTTGCCGTTCTTGCTGAAGGGTTGGAGGGATTCTTGTCTGGTCATGGCGTCCATCACTGAGGCCGGGACGTTTACTGACACAAACAACAGAAGGAGAAGGTGTTACATGGTTATTTTGGGTTGCTTTGGTACGCAAGCATTTAGCATTGTTATGAGCTAACGGTTTGATGCTAGCTCATGCTAAATGTCAGCTAGTTAGCAATCGAGCTCACGCCTGTGTACATTAAGTGTACAAAGTTCAGTAGAGGTGAGGGAAAAAAAAATCAATTTTTTTTTTATTTAAATTATTCCAATACAGATTCATAAAATACAAAATCGATCTTTTAAACAGTCACATTTTTAATTGAATGTTAGTAGCATAAATAACGCTAGTAGCATAAATAACACTAGTAGCATAAGTAATGCTAGTAGTAAGTAATGCTGGTAACATAAGTAATGCTAGTAGCATAAGTAACGCTAGTAGCATAAGTAATGCTAGTAGTAAGTAATGCTGGTAACATAAGTAATGCTAGTAGCATAAGTAACGTTAGCAGTGTAAGTTCCGTGAGACGTAGCATGACTACTACAGAAAGTGTAGAAGACCTAGCTTTTATTAAAAACAACATGGCTGCTGTGACTCCAGCACTTTCAGGTTTAGATATTTGGACTCATTTTGACTTTAAAAGCAAGAAGATACAAACAAGCCTGACAAAATTAAGACCATTTGAAATGAGGAGGCGTCACGCCGCCGCCGTGACGTCTGCAGCACTACACCTGAAGACAGATGACATAGAAAATGCATCAATCTGAGAATATGCTTCCTTACAGCGTTGCCATGACAACGAGGGATTTAGGAACATGCTGGAAAAACAAAAACTCCTGGAATCACGGAATGCTGAGCAACACGACAACATGTTCGTGAGGCGGCTACACAAAAGTTCATGTGGATGTCAAAGAGCATTAGAGCCCAAAGGTCAGAGGTCAGGCTGAACCTGTTTCCTTTAATACATTCAGTAAGTTTTCTACATATATTTTTTAAGGAATCTCTTCAATTTTTTATACAATAATGTAATTTAGAATATATAACCCTAACAACAATTTCCAGAGCTTAACCGAACTGAACCTTTAAAAATCGAATCAAAACAAATCGAATCAAATCGGGAGGCCAGAATCGATATCCAGCCCTATTTGGTATGCAAGTATTTAATGATTTCGAACTGTCATGAGCTGATTGTTTGATGCTGGCTCACATCAGCTAGTTAGCCATTGTGCTAGCACCTGCTAGCACCTGTTTATATTAGCAGTATAAAGTTCAGTCAGATTCTCTGATGAATGCGTCTGTTTCTTTATGAGCTCTCGTATCTTATTTGATCTTATAAAGTTTCCCTTTGAGGTCAGGAAAAGTGGACTGAAATAATAAAGGGAGTATTTTTAGGATTTTTGGATCCAGCTGGTTCAAAGAGAGCGTTTGGCCCCCACAAGATGTTTTCCATCACCCTATAAGGTCCTTCATACTGAACGTTTTATCAAGGACAAATTCTCGTCTCTTTGTGGTCTTTGTCTTTGGAGAATAAAGCGATTCTGATTTTGATATTGTGATAAACAGAAATCCAGATCCGCTCGTTCTAACAGAGACCAGAGCCGCCTGGTTGGCCCAAAGCAAACTGCAGCTCCTGCTTCCAGTGAAAGGAATTATGGGTCTGGTGAGGCCGTTTGAAGTCTGCTCGTTAGTACGGTTACTGCATCGGTTATGTTATGGCACTCGTTAGTGCAATTACAGTGCCGTGCTCGTTAGTGCAGATATGGTGCCTACTGCTGCTACAGCCAATGCTGTTATGACTGCTAAGCTGGTTTAACTAGTGCTACCTATTAAAGGAACCATACTGGTGATTTTGCATGTTTAATTCCAAAAAATATTACCCACATTTGCATTACATAACCGGCAAACATTTTTCAAAACATAAATCCGTATTTTAGCTTTTGTGTTATTTTTCCAAATCCCCTACTCTTTCAAAATCAAATGTTCAGGTGATGCAAACACTTTAAAATGTTATGTTTTACCTACTAACACACACGACTGTAGATGGCACGGCCATTTTTAATTTCTTTGTAAAATTCCCTGGCAGAGACGTACATTGTCTTCCATGTAGCTCTGTGGCGGACCAGTTAAATTAAGTTACTTCAACAAAATAAAAGCTTAAATGGCTGAGTGTGATGGATTACTTATCACAAGTGTGTTTCAAGTCTGTAAAAGTTGAATTTTTTAAAAGCAAACTGGAATGAACTGAAACCAATGGCTGTCTGGAGGGTAGGAAAAACAATTTTAATATTTATAGCTCAAGCGTCCTGTCAGTCGTTTTCTAAAACGGTTGACAGGAACGTAACACGTATGAGGGTAGTATTTATTGGGTTCAAACATGCAATATCGCTGGTATTGTCCTTTAATACTGCTAATACTACAACTTAGACTACTAATACAACAGCTACTGCTATTGCTACAACTGCTAACATTATATATTATATATGATGTTATAACTGTTAACAACAATCCTAAAATTCAATAAAATGAGACTTGCTGTAACTTGTGGGTGGAGAAAAATTAAAGGGTAATTTTTAGGAGCCCTTGAGCAAAATACTAAATCTCCAACTGGTCTAGTTGAGCTTCTCAGAGTCCAGCAGATCAGATGAGATCAAAAACATTTAAAAGCCAGATTAAGTGGACTGAGATAAAAGACAGAATTAAAAGTAAATGGATTAAGTGTTGTAGGAATAAAGTAGTTCAGTACGATGAGAATACGAGTGAAAACAGATTATATAAAAGTGTGTAAATTAGATTTGAGGTGAACCAGCCGTCCTCAACCGACCCACAATTCAGCTGCGTTGAGTTCTGTGGTCTGACCGCTGACAGACTGGAACACACAAATAACCTCCATTCTGTTTGAAACGACTGACTTTAACTCAGTTAAATCTGTCCTCTGGATCTGCGTCTGGATGCAAGAAGACAAAGAGAAGGCAGACAGATTTCTGGATAACCTCCTTCAGTTTAAAGGTGAACAGAAACATGCTGATGTTTGACACCACCGTCCTGAACGCTACAAACTGTCACGCAAATGAAAGAACAACTAGCAATAAAAAATTACCTGGAATTTAAAAATTAAAGTTTGGACCAATGCGAACTTACAATTCACCTTAAAGGACCATACCGGCAATCATGCGTGTTTAAGCTCAATATACATATATACAACCTGCACACGTGTTATGTTACTGACACCCATTTTTCAAAACATAAAACTGCATTTTAGTTTTCCTGTTATTTTTTTAAATCCTCTAATCTTTCAAAATCAAATGTTCAGGTGATACANCATTTTAGTTTTCCTGTTATTTTTTTAAATCCTCTAATCTTTCAAAATCAAATGTTCAGGTGATACAAACACCTTAAACACCTGCTAACACTTTTACAAGACTGCAGAAGGCACAATCGTTTTAATTTCTCTATAAAATCCGTCTTCTCCTGGGACTATATTTCCTGATGAAAAACATGTTTCAAGTCTCTAAGTTGATTTTTGTGTTGTACTGGAATGAAGTGAAACCAATGTCAGCCTGGAAGGTAGGAAAAATAATTCTAATATTTACCGCAAGTGGTATATTTTAGAAAACTGGTTGTCAGTAACATAACATGTATATGGATCTTATATATGTTGGGCTCAAACAGGGTCAGACTGGGATCCTAATTTTTTACCGGGAATTTAAGGTCTCTGGGGGGGNGGGGGTGTAGTATAGCCAGACGAAAGTACCAATTATGGGACAAATAAGTCCCTAATTTTTCACTGTTTTTCCGCGCCACTCTTTCTCGAATCCATTTTTCGCCAAGAAAACAATGAAAGATAAAAACTTACATGCGCTTAGTTTAAGTTTAATTAATATTATATTGTGTAGTGCAAAGGTCACTGGCTGACCCACCAATGGCTGTGGCCCACCGGGAAAAGTCCAGCCTCTCCCGATGGCCAATCTGACCCATGGGCTCAAACATGACTATCATGGTATAATCTTTTACAGTTGTGTTCACATGTAGACATGTAGCACTATTTTGCTTGTGAGCCTGAAACCGTCTGCACGGTTAAAATGGACGACATATTCGTTCTGTTTCTGTGTTAATTAGGTGGACTAGCCCTTTAAACACATCGGACCTCTCATCTACCTGTAAAACCCTTTAACCTCCTGGACTAAAACGCCATTTTAGACAACGGCCTTCTCCTCTGCAGCAGAGCGATCTGAATCTCTCCATCCTTCATCTTTTCACCTTTGCCATCAGGACATCAGCCCCATTGATCCTCTAATAACCTGATGAGCAGATAATTACACCATTTGTAAGTTTCTCCAACGGCGCTATCGACGCCGCGTTACGCCGCCGAGCGCCCGCGCTTCATTCATTTTGCTACAAACATCTCATATACAAAAACACGTGTCGATATGGTTTTGGCTGCGCATGAAATGCATCATTCAGATGTGAGAATTATGCAGATTCTGTCTGCAACGTTGCAGTCTGTGTTTTCTGTGTGTGTGTGTGTGTGTGTGTGAAAGAGAGAGAGAGAGAGAGAGAGAGAGAGAGAGAGAGAGAGAGAGGCTCCAGTCATTTTTGTAGTTTCACTTTGTATTAAATTTGCCTTTTATTTGTCGTATAAAAAAAGCTGCATTTTAAATAATTCTTTAGAGGATAAAACAATAAATTCTGACAAACCTGTAAACAATACACATTTAACTAATTTCTCTTCCTGTGACATGCAGGAATATTTTGATGATTTAACACTGTGTTTTTTTGTTTGTTGTTTACAGAATAAGTGTGCAAAAGTTTTTTTCAAGAATGAAGCAAAAAACAATTTTCTAAAATATATTTTTCTTTTTTTTTTCTTCTGCATTTCTCCCCTGATTTTCTGCTTTTATTTTTCTAGACTTTTTTTTTTCCTAGAAATAAAAGATTTAGTTTTCCAAATTATTTCTTCCTTAGGTTTTTTTTTTTTTTTTTAATATTTTATTATAATGAAGAATTTGTTAGAAATGAGCAGAAAATGCAGAAACTTCCATATTTTCTACCAGATTTTGATGTTCTTCATCAGGCTTATTTCCATTACTGTTTTTTTAACCAGTTATTTTTCTTTCTTTTCTAGATATTAGAACTGTCCAAAATCTCTCTCTCTCTCTCTATGAATCATACATGGTTTATTTGTGTGTCTCGGTGTGTAAAGAAGACATTAACACTCCTCCTCCTCCTCCTCGTGTTCTTCATCATTATTAGAACCATATGACGACTCCTCCCAGCCTCCTCTGTTTTTTCTGTTTTTCTTTCTTTTTCCTTTTTTCATCTCTCAGTGTGACAGCAGATCATCTCAACATGCAGAAAAAAAAACAAAAACCAACACACACACACACACACACACACACACAAACACAATGCACATGATACACTTTCTCTCTCTCTCTCTCTCTCTCTCTCTCTGTTCTGTGCTGCTTTAATTGATCAATAATGAAAACGTTAACGATAATTAACTGTAATGAAATCGTTACAGGTAATTATCAGAATGGTAATAATACATTTTGTCAATTAAACAACATAATTATAAATATGAAGTACGGAAGAGAAACATTCCTCCTTTCCTCTCCTCTCCTCCTCCCTAGTTCCCTTTCCTTCTTGCCTTGTTTCATCTTCCTTCCTAATCCCTTCTCTTGTCTCTCCTTTTTCTTTTTTCTCTCCTATCCTTGTTTCCTCTCCTCTTTCCTTTCTTCCTCTGCTCTCCTCTCCTTTCCTTGTGTCCATTCCTCTCCTCCTCTCCTCTCATTTCCTGTTTCCTTTACCTTTTCTACCTCCCTGTCCTCTCCTTGTTTCCTTTGTCCTCCTTTCTTCCTCTCCACTCTTTCTTTCCTCTCCTCTGCTTGTTTCTTTCCTTTCCTTTTCTCTTTACTTTCGTTATCATACAAAAACTAAAACTTGCTTAACTGATTTTTTTAAATTCTGAATCCAACTAAAACAGTCCAGTTTAGTTAACTTGATATATTTTACTTTATTATCTAAAAACTTTTTAGAAAAAAAAACATTGGAAGTTTGTTTTTCTAAACTCAACTTTGCATAAAAAAAAAAAGCCAACCCAAAAACTTCAGTAAATTTCCCTGAAATTTAGCATTTTCTCTCTTTTTTTTAGTGTAAAAATCAAAAGAGGAGTAAGAAGGTACGGCAGAAAGAAAAGTGAGATGAAAGAAGCAGGAGGATGAGGAGAAGGATGAAGATGAAGAGGAGCGAGTGCGTTGGTTCCTGTTGGTGAACATGTTGTTGCTGTTAGGCGGCGACGGAGCTGCAGAGCGTCACAACGCCAGACTGTGATTGGATGGAACGTGCATGAGTAAACAACCACAGGGTGTGTGTGTGTGTGTGAGTGTGTATTTTCTTTGTTGTGTGTGTGTGGTTTGGCTCTGTGTCACTGTTGTCATGTTCTTCATGTTTAATAGTGTGTTTTTGTGTGTGTGTGTGTGTGTGTGTGTGTTACGTTCCTTTGAACAACTAAATAAACTCAGTCTGAAGGAACAATTAAGACATCAGGTTGCTAGTTTGAATCCTTGGACTAGAGGAGCATGTTTCTCCCTTGAGAGGCATTAAAGCTGCGTCCCAGTCGTGTCTCATTCTGTTTGACGTGAGCGTAGATTAAAAATGTCTGTCAGACGGTCATCAGCTAACGAAGCTAAAGCTCGTTAGCAGAAGGTCTGTAATGTGGAGCAGATCTGCTGTTTTTCACTTTAATCTAATTTCATTTAATCTGGATGTGAACAAACTTTCTTCACTGCAGGATGAACAAAAGCCAAACGGCCAGCCTGTGTGTGTGTGTGTGTGTGTGTGTTTGAGTTCAGCTTTACTTCTGAGGACCAAAATGTGAACCAAGTGAATCACATGAGGTTTACCTGCTTTTTACCTCCAACCAGCTTCTCCTTTTACCTGCGTTTACCTGTCAGCAGGACATCTCTGAAATTAACGGATAGATTTCAATTAAATTTTAAAGACAAGTGAGACTTTGGTCAAGAAAGAGCTAATAATTCTGGATCAGAATAAGGGAATTTTTAAATTTTCATTAACTTAGCAACATTAGGAAACTGTCAACATTTTTGCCAATTTTTGCTAAAGACCAACTGGTTGGGACCAAGTATGGTTTCAATTTAACAAAACTTCAGTAAACTAGCAATGAATAAAGTATTTATTGATGAAATATACTTTAGTATATTTTGTTTTTTTGCACTAGTTTCTGTTTAACATGTAAAAGACGTTGATATCAGTAGGTAAATGTAAAAAAATAAAAAGCTGGATCAGTGACTGAAGTTCTGGGTTTTAAAATGAATATACTGGAATGAAAAGTCCTACTAAAGATAGAAAGATTTTGTGTGTGTGTGTGTGTGTGTGTGTCATGTAAAACAGTCACTGCGTCTGGAAAATGAAGAAGTTTTGTGGCGAATCGTCTGTAATTAACAATCAACTCGATGTCGTTTCTCTGCGGCTCTGAAAGTCGAGCCGCTCGGTTAATTTAGATTCCACAGATTAAAACTCGTCCTTCATTCTGGTTTTCCTCTGTTAAACCATAATCATGTTAGAAAAATGTCAAAGTCTGTGTTTTTTTTCTGTCAAAAGACGTTAAACCGGCTGAAAACTGTAGGAGAAAGAAGATTGGATGGATAGACGGATAAATGGATGGGTGATAGATGAGTAGTTAAATGAATGGATGGATGGATGATAGAGGAGATAAGGAAATGAGATCATAAGAGAAATCCTGGTGAATCAGCAAAGGTAGCAGGTGAAAGAAACAACTCAAAGTAAGTAAAAATTATGCAAAATCTAAAGAAATATTCTAGAAAAAAAGTCACCCCATCACAAAAAAATCTATAACCGACTCTAGAAAATCGTTTTATTCTTAAACTCATGTGATCCAGTTTTGATTGAGGCCTTCAAACTCGCTCTGTGAACAACAAACTAGGCCTCAAAAATGACGAAACAGAAAGAAAGAAAGAAAGAAAGAAAGAAAGTGTTCTTACAGTTTTCGTCCTGAGCGATGCACTGCAGTGGGATGCCGAAGAACGAGGTGTAGGAGTCGTTGTACCAAACCAGCAACTCAGTTCCTCTGGGGATGTCCATACACGCTCTGTAGAAGATACACGACCTACACACACACACACACACAGAAATAAATTACTATTAAAATAACACTGACAGCTTCATTACACTCTGCGTTATGTTTCAGCTGTAAATTTCTGCAGTTTAAACTGATGTTTACTCTGAGAATCAATATGATTCATCCTCTGGGGAACATGAATGTCTCCATAACTTTTACTGTAATATGCAAATTAGATTATGACATATATCCTGTGTAAAATCATATCCCGATGGTGTTCAGAGGGAAGTTCAAAGGTCATTAAAATAAAAAAGTTCATCCTTTGGGGACAAAGAACATCAACAGCTTATTGAAATCTGACATTTTTGTTTTTTTGAGAAACAACGTCATGGATCAAAGTGTTGGACAAGTGGACAGTTATGGACAGAGAGGCGGTCCAAAAAGAGAAAAAGATGGTGAACAGCAGAGAAAAACCATTAAGAGAACATCCACACTGAGTTTTATGGAAATCTAGGAAGACAGACCATCCAGTCAACACCTGCATCCTTAGGCTCCGCCCCCAACAAGACCAAACCAACCATGTATAATGTAGTAACGGAGGCAGACTGTGTGAACACGTCAGTGACTTTATCCAGGTCTGATTTAGATTTTGATAAGAGCTACATTTCAAACCGAGTCATTTATGGAAAATGTCTGGTGAGTGTGTATTTATTTGTGTGTGTGTGTGTGTGTGTGCGTGTTCAGATTAACTGAAAAAACACGCCGTCATTAAAACAGCAGCTCATCACCCAAAAACAGCAGGTCGACTCCAAACCATGTTAATCATGTTACTCGTGTTTTATCAGCAGAGGGAACATATGGACAGACGAGGTCACAAGTTCAACTCCCACATGGCTACTACGCTTCCCTGCCAACGTGCCTTTCAGCCAGAAAACTCCTGCCATCGCCTCAGCAAAGCCTTTAACATCGAAATACAATCAGAAAAATGAAGTTTTTAGCTGTTAAATATCAATGTAATAATTCGCGCATGTACAAAACCCTAAATAAATAAAAATTAACAGTAAAAATAAAATGTGCAAATACATGATTTTACTTCATTATTCTTTGTAAAAATTTAAGCCGTAATAAGTCACCATTTAAAGACATACTTTTATATTTTGTCAAGTCTTGATACTGCCATTCTAGTTTACAATGATTTTTATATAGATTTTAAAATCAATAAATGAGTATAATTAGTGAAAGTCTATAAAACATTTATACAACAGATATTTACACTGAAACACCTTAAATACAACAACCTACAGTAAACACTACAAGCAGCTCAAAATATTAATTGATTAATTATTGGCCAATCACAGCATTTTAATAACCAGAAAGTGAGGTTAAGCTGCAACATATTAAATACTTATTTTGAAGCACATGAAGCTCTATACTGTAGAGAAAAATTAAACATTTAAGGAAATACTTAAGTGATGGTTTTAATTTTAGAAAATCAAGGAAATACTAAAATATCAATCATAAAAATTTATTGAATTAGCCACTGAATTAGTGTTTTGAAACCCCACAGTATCATTTTTTTTTTACTTACACACTATTGTTACTGCTCATATACTTTACATAACTCAGCATCTTTAAAACTGACAATTTTCATACAAAAAGAATTAAAAAAAAAACCTTCAGATTTTCAGTTTTAATCCTCAAGATTTTCAGCTTTTCAGGATAAAAAGAAAAATCCTCTGAAACATCATTAACAGCATCGTGGGATTAAAGGAAATTGAGCCAAATGAACTCCAAGGTCACATGACGGCACAAACCTGATTTTAGGTGTATTAACTGTAATATCACTTTAATGAGAACGAGTTTAAATACTAATAAACATCCATAAACGTGTCACGAGCTGGAAGTTCAAGACCAGACTCTGTGTTTTATTAATCCTTTCCACAGCGGGGGGAGGGGTGGAGTGGTGCTGGTGGACTCGTGTGAAAACACAGTCAGGAGGGGCCGGACTATAAATCAAACACACCCGATGACCTCCCAGGCAGAAGAGAGAGGGGGAGGTCCACAAACACACAGTCCTGTATGGACTTTAAACAAATGTATGTGTTTAATACATACATGCTGCTAAATATGGGCGGAGCCGTGTTATATATCAAACACACCCAGCGGCTTCTCAGGTATGAAAAATAATGCCTCCTGCTGACTGGGTGAGTTAGAATCGACTGCCTGGAAAATCAGCAGGACGCCGGATCGCCCTCTCTCTCTCTCTGATCTTTCCTCTGTTCTGTTTTTCTATACGACAAAAATACTGTTAACATCATCTTTAAGATAATAACATACATGCTGGTTCATACAGGTTATAAATCAAACGTACCCAAAGACCTTATAAGGTGTAATAATGTGCTTCTAAATAAACACAGCCACTTCGCTTTACTCTGTGGACTTTGGTGTGTTGCTGAAATAAAAATTCCTTAATCAGAACAACAAGATCCAACAGCCACAAGTATAACTTCCTGTCAAACACACGAGGCCTTCATGCCTTTTTCTGCTCGTTTCTCACTGACGTAACGAGCTCAAGCTCTGAAAAAACTGGAGCTACAGCAGCATTGATGGTGTGTCAGCACTAATGTTTAGAAAAAGTGCTGCTTGTTATACGTTAAGCCACTCCTTCCTCTTCACTGATTGGTCAAACACATTCTCAATGGATGTTTTTTAGGACTAATATTTATTGTGTATCAATTAGTTTTATTCTTTTTGTCTGACTGCTGTTCAAGTCAAAGTTCACCTCATGGAGAAAATCCTGAAACATCCATCCATTCTCTCACTGTCCTGTTCAGGGTCCGAGGTTCCTGCATCCCATCATGCACTGGGTGAGAGGAAGGATGCGTCCTGGACAGGGTCACCACTAGTGTATCACAAGTCTGACATATAGAGACAAAGTCATTCACACCTACAGGTTACTAAAGGCTGCAGTATGTGACTCTCCAACTCCAACAGGCGTGTGGCCACCCACACGCCTGTTGGAGTTGGAGGGTGGGAGNACTCTCCAACTCCAACAGGCGTGTGGCCACCCACACGCCTGTTGGAGTTGGAGGGTGGGAGTCGGTGCTGCCTCTGACAAAACTGTGACTCCGTCAGCCAGAGTAAAGCCTGCTTCACACAGCAACTGGCCAGTTGTGAACTGATATGGAAAGTATGGAGGGTTTGAATTTCTCTCTGAACTTTTTTTTTCTTTTCGTCACTCTGTTCATGTTCCATGATTAAAAGTGGAAGTGAACCTGCACCGTTATCCTGTTTATATCATACAAGGCTTAAAATTTATAACTGCAGACACCAGGATTCCCATCCCACCTCGCATGAACAGTCAGCATAGCTTCTTTTATTCTTAACCAGCTAGATTTAGTTGATCTAAACTTACCCTAAACTTAACCTCAGGACTGGCAGATTACAAAATGCTTGTATGAGCTGTTTGAAAATGATCTGTTTTATTTAGTGGAGCTCTTGACTTCCTGTGTCTCTGTTTTGATGAAGAGTGTTTTCCCTATACGTACCTTCTATCCTATTCCATCCAAAAATTCAAAAGGTTTTACAGACCAACACAACAGTAATGGTTACCAACACAATAATGCTCTGTAGGAATACAAGGAACAACTCCTTAAAATCCTCAGCATGTAAACATTGAAGAATTCTCAGGACGGGCAGATCCTCTCTCCTCAGTGGTAAAGACACTTGACAGATGGCGGTTTGTGGATTTTGACCAATAACCAACAGCTGAAGTGAAGAAAATCACAGAGATTTCAAATAAACAGAGCAGCAGTGACAAAATTTTCATGCAAGCAAAATACTGCTCATCCTGCAGCACGATGCACGATGCTTGTTATAAACGGACAGATTAAAATCGTAACAGCACGAGCAAAAATGAATAAGTGAACTGTTAGCTTGTTCTGTCACAGGAAGTACAGCTAGCTAACGCTCCAGCGATGCTAGACTGAGTCAGCATCACTTCCTGCTTGTTTTGTCTCAAATCATCTGGTTGGCTCTCCTCCTCATGTGACTTTCTTGGTGTTCAGCAGGTGTTTCTGCTTCAGGTAGAGAAACTAATTTGTTGTGTTTCCACCTTTAGCTGTTAGCCTTGTAGCTTAACCATTTCCTAACAACATAAATCTAACACCTCAGGTTCTGTTGAACCAACCTTGAGAAAAATACAACTTTCCCTCAAAGCAAATCTTATGTTTAACATTAAACCGCAGAAACAGTAAAACGTGTACCTGACTATAAAATATGCTACGTATCAGATACACACAGCTAAAACACATCTGATGATCGACTCCATGTTGTTACATCAGTTCTTTCAGTGGAATGGTAAAAGCATTTTACCTGCTAGTTAAACATTAGCTTGACTGTTATTGACAGTGGAGGTGGATACCTGTTATTGGCATCATTCCTGTTCAGTCACCTGACCACTGAGGAAGGTTGTCTCAGGTGAGGTTTTTATTAGCGTGCATCTACTTTTTAGATTACTGCTGTAAGAGGTGCACTGATAACTTCACCTGGTGAGTAGACTTAACACAAAATAAACACAAACAAATGCAGAATTCTACACAAATATATTGAATAATGCATGCCTTTTACAGCCTTATATTAATAATTGAAAGTCATTCATTGTTAATTTTCAGGTGTGAGTTGACGGTGATCTGACAGACCAGAATTACAGTTTGCAGTTATTAAAATGACTATGCTACAATGAAAATCCACATAAAATAAAATGATGACAACCTTGTTGGGTAAGTGCTTCATCTTAAACTGTTTTAAAGGAAATGAGAGAGTTATCAAACATATTAAAAGATTCTGGTTTTATTTTGCCATGTTCGCCCGAACTAAAAATGTGATAGTTTTAATGATCAACACATTTGATAAACATTAGCTCGGCTGTTATTGGCATCATTCCACAGAACAGCATATTAATCTCTTATTGTTCCAAAGTCCAAAGTTCAAAGGAATATGACAGCGCTACACTAGATTAACAAAAAGCAGCAATAAAAATTTGGTAAATATAAACTCTTTATTAGTCTTTAAGATGGTAGAAAGTGATAACATCAGTGTCACGAAGGTCTCTTTTTTTTTAAATGATCATAATGTTCTAGAAGAAATAAAATAGTATTTTTCTGAAGATGCTTTTAATCAATCAGATCAATCCAATAAGTTACTGAGGAAAAAAACATATATATTTTACATTGCTTTTCTAAAGGGCCATGTCACAACTATTTTATCTCTTCAGTGGTTTAACACAATTGTTCAAATCATAATAGCTGCTCTGCATATCCAGAATTTCATACCACTGGTTGTGTGTATCCTCCAAAAATACTATTATGCATTTGCAAGATGCATATCTACAAAAATCATGAGGGCAGTAATTAAGTTAACTTATGAGAAATGATGTCAGCAGTAGACGACAGTTACAAGAAGAAAAATGAAAATTTTGAAGAAAAGCTGATCAGAATTTGTTTCACCATCTCCACCATCACTGCTATCAGTTTCTTTCATTACAACCTAAGTAAAATGCTGATTAGACATCGCTCACGTAGCAACTGTGCATGATGCAAAGTCAAAAACAAGTATGGCTTAATAATGCATCATATTTTAAAAACTCATCAAAATGGTTTCATATTAGTCCTCATTCCGCAACATATCTCGTAAATGCCATCAGAGTAATGTAGTTCAGTAAAATAAGAGGAAAAATCTTACTACTACCTTATAGGTGTACTTATGTACAGTACCTGAGTAGATTTTGTTATTTTCCATCTTTTGTTGAGTTTTAAATTTGTGCCATTTGTTTCCTAAAACCCACAGACGGCAGCAGCTCCTCCTGCTGAATTCCTTGGTGAAAGAGGTCGTAGCAGGACGACACCATGGCGACTGCAGCACCTGGTAAGTTCAGTAGGATTTCTTATCACAGCATTAATTGGAAATGTGCTTATCTGAGTACTTCAGGGTTTTCAGCTAGTCTTCAACAAGATTTGCTGTAAATACAGTAGCAAAGATACTTGTGATGGATTGGAAAGAAGCTGTGAAGAAGGCGTAGAACGTAGGAATGCCATGACCTGGGACAGCAGAACCAGAACGATGTCAGCTCAGGGTTACACCCTTTGATGTGACCAAGGACATGAACACCAACAGATGAACAAGTAGAGTTTGTAAAAGCATAAATGAAGATGTTCACAGACAGGAACTGACTGGTTTACCATTAGTGAGAGTGATTACACTGGAAACCAGTTCAGATATAAAGACAAAGAAGCCTGAGGAGTGGTACTGTGGCTGCAAGAAAAAAACAACTGGACCTCAGAATCTATCAAAGAAACAGATCTCAGAGAAGTTTTTCTTAAGGACTATTCATTAACCAGTATGATACTGATATTCTGTGAACTTTGGTTTATTACCGGAATAAACCAGAGTCGCATAATATCACTGTCAGGCAGTAACAACATGAGGAAAGTAGGGGATTTTATTATGAATATGAGGCAGGAGGGATGGGTATTTATAAAAAAAAAAGAAGAAAAGTGATTTCAGGTTCAGACAAGTTCAGTCTAGGTTACAACATGAGATTGACAGATTCAGGAAGGACATAGCTTATAAAATGGAATGAAGAGAGAGAGAGAGAGAGAGAGAGAGAGAGAGAGAGAACATATCAACGACATTCTAACAGGGACATGGAATAATTTAGCAGCATTAAGAAGAGAAGAGCTTTGAAGATTAAATTATCCTCAGTAATACTCTGGTGTGTACTAAACACACACTACAGCAAGGTGACAACTTCAACCAGCAGAGGTCAGCAAAAACAAGGATTTTGGCATGGTGTTAAGTTACACTTAAAGGACATGCAGCCAATGTGACTGATTAACTGGCCAATCAGAGCTCATTCCTTATTAACTGTAGCTTCAAACTATGACATATAAAAATAAAGATTTGCATTACTAGCTACAAACTAACATGTTACAGCTGTTAGACAGGACATAATTTAAGGAAATGGGGATTATTTTGAAGTCAACACAATCCTGTCTGTCACACTGGCTAATTAAAAATCTAACAACATACACACAAAGGTGTCCACACTGACAGAAAAGGACCAATGGAATCTAACGAGGACAAGACAAGAAGCAGGAAGACCCAGATGAAACTGCTCAATAAAAAGTGCGATACCTCGTAAATGATTACGTCTATTGTCACCAAACCTGGCGAATATTTGCACACACTCCTTCTTCTTTTCCTTTGGGCTTTCCCTTCAGGGGTCACCACAGCGAATCATCTGCCTCCATCTA